>OFHS01004232.1:0-14538 GCA_900245855.1 Calvadosia cruxmelitensis | reverse complement strand
CTTCGGCGATTGGTTTTATTAAATGGCGGGTTTTATTAACCGCGGTTTTATTAAGCGGCGACCACTGTATATATTAATTTGAAGGAAAAGAGTTGAATTTGTTTCGAAATTATCCCTTGGATCCTACAGCAGGCCTTTGCACATTCCAGAACCAAATTTCAAGCCTGTGCCCCTGTCTGAACACGATCTGAGCCCCACTCAGTGCCTTCGACCGTTGTCCCTGGAGACGCCATCTTTGGTGTTGCAGGATTACGTCATAGCCAAGACTTTGTTTACTTTCAGAACAAAGGGCCACAGTCCCTGACTTTCCATCATGAAACGAGGCCATTTCGGCCACAGTCGGAGCTCTTTCATCTCTCGCTAAACAATAGCCGGGTCACAGTCAAATGGCCTCAGATTGATGGCCTCAGATTGACGAGTCGATTTTCCTATCAAACTCTGTAAATTTGGGCCACAGTCGAAGCTCTCAAAGTATGCTGGGGCTGTGGCCGAGTGTGGCCTGCTCGTGAGTCGTGAAAGTCGCCAGTTCGTGTTTTGTAAACAACTGATTGCCAAGCTTCTTCGCTGACAACTTTGAAAGAAACAGCGGGTGAACCAAGGTGGGATGAACATGGCTGCTGTTCTGCTGCCATTTTGCTGCACTGGAGCTTGGTTTTCGTCGTTGGAAAGCCTGAAGGCTGAGAATTTCTCGCTTAAAACATTGGAAACTGGAAAGCCTGACTACCTGCCGTACAGCATCTTGGAAGAAGCAGTTGTCCACATGTTTGTGTTCATTATCATTTGTGTTTTGAAGTTGTGAGATGCCTTGTGAATCTTCCTTTACAGGGATTTGATTTGGATTGCTAATCTTGAGTCTCTGACGTCGGTGTTTATTTTGTCTTATCTGAAGGAAGCTCATTGGCCATTGCTACAATCCTAAACAACTTGCTACCACTGGTTGTTGAATACAGTGAGAAATACCCACGTTTTAGCTGGTCGTTGCAAATGTGCAGTGAAATCTCATGTGTTTATATTTGTAGAAAATTCTAGTGGCAAGTTACATTATTTTGATTTTCGGGCAGCCAAACAGATTCAGTCAATCAAAATGCTAGATCCGCCCCTGGATAGCATAACACAACACGAGACAGTAATCAGATCTACCTGCATTTGTCCAAGGCAGTAAGCCAATTCGTGTTTCAACAGAGCAGAGTCATCAGAGAATCCTAAAAACAAAATGTGGTGAAGTAAGTTGATGCAAGAACCATAACGGATAATTTGCCTTCGATTCAAGAAAAATTATCTGGTCGAGACAGCTCCCCAGAGTTTATGCTCACAAGGCTGCAAGGGAGTGGATAGTCGTATGACTAATAGAAGGTCTAGCCTAACTATTGACTTTCATCGAAGCACATCAAAGAGGCACATCACAACAAATCTTGCACTCAAATGCGTACCCCTTGGCTCTAGTGTGAAGTGCAATATCGATTAGAGAATCAACTTCCACAAACAAAGCCTACAATGCAAACTCCGACTCTTACAGGCAAGAATATAATCAAACACATTTATATATTGCTTGCCATCGCAAACATAGCAAAGCACAAGTTGTGCTGTGGCCTACAGCCTTAGGCAGCAACAAAGCTAATTATTGTAGACAGCAACATCTTGTAATCCGTTAATTGTAATCATTACCTTCTTCCTGAAAGTTGTAGCAGGTATCATTAACTACACTTTGAAAAAAGTAATTGTAATTGATTCTGTGGAAGACGAAAGACGAGAATTGATGCTTTGACATTCCACAAGATATATATTTGAGAGAGACGTTGNTATAAAATTCAGGATAAAAACTAACGGAGCAGAAAACAGTGCGTCCGTCGCCACCGACGGCGCCGAAAAGCCTTGAAACATAAGGCTTCGAAGGCGCTCTTTAAATACATAAACACTTTTCCTCTTTACAATGTGCTGTGGCAACAACTTTTACTCTGGAATGACGCGGTTGTAAAAAGTGATGTCTAACGGTTAAATGAGCGGTTGGTACACTGAAATGGAGTTGGTGTCCGCGTGGCAACTGACAATTGGTACTACTTCGGGTGGGACTTTCATGTCAACCGTAGAGAAGGAGAGGGCAGGATGGAGAACGTGGAACCAGGCGAGCTGGATAGGTAACAGGTAAAAGGAATCATTATTGGCCCCTAATAGTATCTGTGAATTTCGACCACTGACACAACATGACATGACATGGCATGACACAGTATAGCGTGGATAGCATAACACAACATGAGACAGTAATCAGATCTACCTGCATTTGTCCAAGGCAGTAAGCCAATTCGTGTTTCAACAGAGCAGAGTCATCAGAGAATCCTAAAAACAAAATGTGGTGAAGTAAGTTGATGCAAGAACCATAACGGATAATTTGCCTTCGATTCAATAAAAATTATCTGGTCGAGACAGTGTTGAGTTCCGACTCAGTGTCAACTCTCCGTAGCAGAGACAATCAAGACTATATAAATACATGAAAGTGAGGTTACATTAAAGAGAGGCACTACAACAGCTCCCCAGAGTTTATGCTCACAAGGCTGCAAGGGAGTGGATAGTCGTATGACTAATAGAAGGTCTAGCCTAACTATTGACTCTCATCGAAGCACATCACAACAAATCTTGCATTCAAATGCGTACCCCTTGGCTCTAGTGTGAAGTGCAATATCGGTTAGAGAATCAGCCTTCACAAACAAAGCCTACAATGCAAACTCTGACTCTTACAGGCAAGAATATAATCAAACACATTTATATATTGCTTGCCATCACAAACATAGCAAAGCACAAGTTGTGCTGTGGCCTACAGCCTTAGGCAGCAACAAAGCTAATTATTGTAGACAGCAACATCTTGTAATCCATAACTTGTAATCATTACCTTCTTCCTAAAATTTGTAGCAGGTATCACTAACTACACTTTGAAAAAAGTAATGAATGAATCCTTGGATGAATCATTCGTTAGGCCTACGCAGTGTTTGAAATGCATCAGCAAAATGGGATGTCCTGTGAGCAACAACGAAGAGTCGCAATACGCCCAATTTCATGCCGCATAACCTTCTGCACTCATGCAGCAAACAATTCTAGGCTCCTACGTAAAATAGGGGCTCTTTTGCTCGAGGGCAGAAAATAACTAAAATTTTGCGATGAAAAGAGCTTTCTTTGGTGGGAGAAAATGATTTTATTATGTAGGTGATAGGAATAACTCTAATGCATTTACCACATGGCCACAGGAACACGACCACAATCTTTGACACCTGGATCATTTCAAGATAAACAAATGGTCGTGGCGATTCATAAAAGTCTCCATTCTTGCAAATAACTATTACACATTGCAATTTTTATCTGAAATCATTTTTCATGAAACTTTAGTTACACTTTGCTAGGTACAAAATGTAAACATCCACAGAGACTCCGGCCTGCTTTGGCGAAAATACAACAACACTTGACTGCGCTGAGTCTCCAAATGAAAGTAAAGTAGTGAACAATAGATTGGTGGCAACAGCACTTCCGAGAAGTTGACGATTGTTCTGCCCAAGTAAGCCTAACATCATCTTGTACCGGTAATTGAAATTTTAGAAATCTCAAAATTAATCGAAGTTATTATTAGCTAGCTAAATTCCAAATTCTGAGGCAGTAGCACATGGTTTCCTGAAAACGGCTTGAAGATTGAGCTAACACTGCTCACTAGATATATATATAATTGCCATGAAAGTAGCATAATATAGCGAGTGATTAAATTTTGTGTGTAACAAGTCGTATAGGCCTATCTAGTGAATGATGTTGAAAAGCCCAAACTCTGCTTGACTTTGTAAGAAACTGAAAGTAGTCTGTAGCGAAGTATTTAGCTACTTTTTGGGAGATGTAGCGAATAGTTGTAGCTAGCTACCGGTACTTTATTTTTCCTGTAGTTGTAGTTGTAACGTACTGCTCCAAGAGACGACAAATAACGACCCGACTTCAGCTGAGCAGTAATGGAAGAGAATTATACACGTGCAAACGCGGACATGCGCACGCTTGGAAACGGGGCTTGTGTCACGTGACAGTGACACTACAGTAGTTGCAGCGAGCTACATTTTTAGAGAGTAGTTGTAATTGTAGAGAACTACAAAAATAAAGTAGTCAATCCACCACTAGACTGTTCACAAACCTGCTGCTATCTCAGCCACACTTTCTTCGCCTCCAAGTTGCTTCAGCGTAAATAAAGCACGGAATCTTTCAGCCAACGGCCTAAAATCCAACAGACGTTGAAGTTCACAAAAAAATAATTCACAACAAACATTCTACATTTCAAACGCACGTGGCAGAGTTACGCAACGATTTGACGTGCAGGGTTTGGCAAGCTTACCTGCTATTGTCATTCAATATTTTTCCAACATCTCTAACGTCTACTTTTGGCTGCTTCATAGCCTTTTTAAAGCATAAAGACGGGAATTGAATTTATCTAAGACAGTTTCACAGGAAACACAGCAACTTTACGTTGGAAATCTTTCCGTTCTATGAACAAAATTGATAAGCGAGGCCAAGGTAAATAGACAACAACGAGGCCATCTTCTTGTGCCCACAGTCTAAACGGGCACCTTTAATGGGATAATAGTGAACAAGAAATTCTGTCCAGGCTTTGGCAATTCTATTGTTTCTGTGTCGGGCTCCTTCTCAAATTTCCTCACACCATCGCAGCTTGTCCCGTGTCCCACAGAGAGGATCGACTTCTTGCCGAGATGTGTTAAATATTTACTGAAGGACTCAACCACAATAAGCGGAAATGGTATAAGCACTGTCGAAGTGTGGTTTTTCTCGCGGCTCATATTCGCGCGTTGTTCGTTTGCCTTCCCTGCAGAGCTGGGACGTTGTCGAGCTATGATGGAGTTGTTTTCATCACTCACCGCCTTCTTACCTTGCTTTGCAGATTCAATTTATTTTCCTGTTCAGTCGCCAGGGAAAGCTGCGACTACAGAAATGGTACACACCTTTTTATTTGAGAGAGAAAAAGAAAATTACTCGGGATTTGACGACGATGATTCTCTGTCGCAAACCGAAAATGTGCAGCTTTTTGGAATATAAAGACTTCAAGATCGTATATAAAAGGTTCGTTGACATTCATATGGCTTAATATTTATGTTAGAAAATGTTATGACAGACGTTCAGCTGCATTTGTAATCAGCGGAATTGATTTGAAAGTGTATGTGTTTGTAGTGAACTTTCTTTTCTCTTCACGTGCGACATTTTGACGCAGATACGCAAGCCTGTTCTTCTGCGTCGGCATTGAAAGCGGCGATAACGAATTGATATCTTTGGAAATCATTCATCGATATGTCGAAGTTCTGGACAAATATTTTGGCAATGTGAGTTCGTTGTTCTCTAATCTCCAATCTGTTACAAATATTAAGTACTGTCTATTTTCCGATTAAGTATAAACACGTGGTCGCAATGTTTATATTGGTACGTCTGGGTGACAGTTCTGAAATATCTTTGCAACGTCTGTTTATAATCTTACTTTCTGTCATGAAATTCTTGTTGATAATTCGACAAACTGTCTAGTTTTTACAGCAGCATTTCTCGTGAGTTTAGACAGATACTAAACCAGCTTGGTTGAGACTTGATTCATAATAATAATAATGAACTTTATTTTCATAATCTCGCATTTAGCTACAAAGCCGAATGGCAAGGTAGTTACCACGGATGGTACGTTTTCTTTTTCTTTCGTCTTACAAAATAACGAGGAATAACGAGGTAAAATCTAACATGAGTATTGTTCATAAACATAGATCTATATCATAAATCTAACATAAGTATTGTTCGGCAATGGAAACAAGATCAACGGATGATAAAGTCTTGCAGAGGGCATTTTTACTTTTACAATCACCGATAGCAGAGTTGGTCCTTGAAAAATGATTGAATGTTGCAGCTGCTATACGTGTGATGGATTTCTTGCCAATGCTTCGTTTTTAGCGTGGGACAAGAAAATCTCCCCTTGCCGCGGATCTGGTCCTCCCATCTGGTCCATTCATCTAATGACAGTTATGTTAGGCCTGTATATGCTGTCAAATATTTTAATTGCAAACTCTGATTCATGCGTGTTCCTCTTTTCAGGTTTGCGAGCTTGATATCATCTTCAACTTCGAAAAGGTGACAGCATTTTGTGTCAGTTGTTGCATCCCCACCTTCGAAAGTATTCCAGCATGAAAAGTAGGGCCTGCGCGGGAACGCGTTCCCCGCGCGAAGCCAGCTCCGAAATTCCGCGCTGCGCGTTTTAAAAAAATTCAACAAAATCCGCACAATATTGCCAATAAATTGAATTAGTGGGTGTAAATTACGTCATCATAGAGAAAAATCCGCGCAATCGTAGGAACAGAAATTTAGCGTTCCCCGCGCAAAAGGAAAAGTTTACATACTGGGGTATATTAGCCAAGTTTGAAAATTAGCTATCAAGATGCTACCTAAAGTGCCTATAGTAGAATTTTGAAGTAAATATTCTGCACATTTGAGTTTATTGAAAATCCAGAAGCAGTGATATGCTTTTTACACGGAGCCGTAATACGACGTGATGATTATACATTAATATAGTACTGTCCGATTGTCCAGTTGTGCAAGCGGACTAGGTTTAGGGTTGGAAATAGGGTTTGTGGGTACAGTAACAGTAGGGTTATGGTTGAAAGTGTTGCATTCAATGGCGTGTGAATGGCAATATTTAATGACTAGCTGGTCCGCGCTGCTATCGCAGCTTCGTCCAGCGTCGTTGCTTCGCATTTGGATGGATGTTAAATTAGTCTTATAAAAATCACAGTTCTCAGCTTTAGCCCATAAAGCAGCAGTATCGAATATATTTTCAAAGTACTCTCAAGGATATTTAGTAACAGCGTTGTATTATAGTGGACTGGATAGCATCACTGCAATCAAATAAAAGGTTAGCATACAGCTACCGAACAACAGAAGATGTCCTATACTTAATCATACTTACAAAATAGTATACTGTATAATCTCTAGTTCTCTACGCCGGGTTGCAGCGAGTGACAAACAACGTCTGAGTTATAAGAATGGGGCTGGCAGGGTATTGCGTCAGGCGTCCAGACTCCAGAGCTTGCAGCAAGCTCTTTGATATTGTGGGAACCAATTAATGCCTCATGGTATGGCCCAGAGGGGTGGGAGGCTGTCCAGTGTCCACGTATGTCAGCATGCTGCAGCATATCACAAAATGTATTATTGCCTTCATCATCATAAATTTTCTTTAGATCCGCATACCACCGGGGAGGGAGAATTCCTATCCCCAATTTCCTTTAAAGATATGTCTTACAGTATGACGACATTGGTAAAGTATAAAAAGTAAGGTAAGAGAACAAATATAAAATTAAACCTTGTTTACTACAATAAAGACAGCGTGATGTATATAATACCAGTGAATAATATGTGCAGTATTTCCTGCGAGCAGTGGGCGGGACGTAGACAGCGAGGTCACATGTATATATCTGTACCTTTAGACTGTAGGCAGGCTTTAAATTGTAGCTGTAGGCCTATATATAATTATGACTAGATGACAGAGTCCCTTGGGTTATGGTTTCAATAAACAAATTTGTTACCTTTGGTTGTGTTACCTGTGGTTGCTAATCTACTGGGCAACAGTAGAGATAGTTCTGAGTGATATGTGAAGAGTCTGTTCATTTATTTGTTATTTTGATCTATTTGTAGGCGTATTACGTCCTTGATGAATTAATCCTCGGCGGTGAGATCCAGGAGACCAGTAAAAATGCCGTGTTGAAAGCAATTGCACAGCAGGATCTTGTTCAAGAGGTAGACTTATATCGATAACCACCGTCACAATGCCATTGTCCCAACTGGGCTGGTCCTGCTTTTCTCAGCTATCATCCACTCCCTTCAATGCACACACATTCACATGGATCACGTCACACCCGCAACACAACGCCCTTGCAATCTACTATAACTTCATACACTTAACATTTGTACAACCTATGTTCATATTGTATGTAAAATTACATCTTAGAAGTTATTTTATGTACATATTCCCAATCGTTCTTGTTGGCTAATGACTCAGCTTGTTACAGCGCAATGCTGACATTACGGTCAGTGTCGTGTTGTTTTATTACCGTTGCTGATTTTGTAAATATTGCAATTCTCAAAACTCATTTAGCTTTGTGTTGTTTTTGTTAGGACGGAGAAGTTCCGTCGTTGAGAAATATGTTGGAAGAACTTGGTCTCTCTTGAGCTGTTTTGGGTGTCCGTCATTATACACTCGCCTGAGAATGGGCAGGTTCCTGCAGTTTTTTGATAGTTTAACTGTTTACACCCGACTATCACAGTAGATACAATGCATTATAGCGTGCAGCCACCGTCATGCTGTTCAAACTTTTCAAAAGTTGTAAAACTTTCCCTCTATCTCTTGTTTGTAACATTTGTTTCTTTGTTTTGTTTGTGAACAGCATTTTATTATGCCTGGCATGTACTTTTTTGTCAGCAATGGCTTTGTAAAATAGATCTGTATTTGGCTTGACAGTTGCTTTCTTTTATTTGCTTCTCCTGTGTGGATAGATGTTATATGACCTGACAGAGTGACAGTTGGCCGTTCCTGACTTCAATAGATTGTCAGTCATTGGACTTTGACATCCTACTTTTGATTGGTAATTGTGATGTTCTCAATGGAACGATAAGGTTCGACACGAAGAGAACAGACGTGTGGTAGAGTTACTGCTGCACACAGATGCTGCAACACAGTGCGTTACAGAAATAATAATTATGGAATTATTATATAGTCTTTATTTGTTTCATAGTAGTTGAGTCAAACCAAACCTTGCTGCTTGCTCAAAGTGTCGCGTCCAGGAGACCATTGTGCATTCCTAATTCATCGTCGTATGTAAGCAAGCCGAACTCTGTCCGTTTTGTAAGGCAAGGATATGGCCTTCCCTTGATGTGCATCCAACCTTCCTTTTTTCTGGGATTGTTGTCGATTTCATGGATTGTTTTCTGCTGTCAAAATCGTCGTTTTCATCTCAAAGCTATGTGCCGCCTGCAATTCATCAATATTGGCTCCATTCAAGGCCACAAATGGCTTGTTGTATATATTTACTGTGACTTATATGAAAAGATGATTCCATTCTCTCATGATACACTTATTTCATACTGCTTAATAGCAATACTGCATGAACATCACGGTCGTTCACTGCTCTGCTCTCAGACCTCTGACTAGGTATTTTATTAAAGCATGAAAACCAATTGTTTTAAACCAATTGAAAGAACGCCCTCTACATGACCCCAAAATGACATGTTCTATAGAAAGCAACTTGGACAGAAAGGCCACCTGTCTATAAAGGTTGTTTTTCCGAGGTCCCAGAGGTGACCGTTATAGACAGGTTTTACTGTACCCTGAACGTGAGTGTATTAAATTTTTCTGTTACAATTAAAATGTTTACTCATTGCAGTACTTTGAATTCTTGTTCAAATTGAAATACATTATCTATCATGTAATTAGTTGTCTCTAATTTTTGTCCAGCATAATCGTGCGAGACGCAGATGTTCATGGCAGTCTCGACATCAAAAGCGACCGGCCTCTCTTTATGAAACCTCGAAATGATGACCCTACACTTGATTGTGACGTCATCAAAGTAAAACGGCTGTTTGTTAGGCAATCTTTACATGATCTCAGAGTATTCAGAAGCTTTTTGGATCCACCAGGGTAAGACCTAGAAGGACCTAAGGAAGACCTAGAAGGTTGTTCTAACACATGATGCTATCGGTCGAAAACCCCAATGATACAGTAGAAACGGATAGGTTTGTGTTTATCCCAGTCACTAGCGAGTGGCGACAATTAAAGGAGCGACGATACACCCCTTGCTTCTCTAGCCAGGGCTTGTCGAAACCAATCATTGAAGGATCAGCCTACCAGTAAGCTCGAAAGATCTAAATGCAGCTGCATATGAAATAAAACGTTGGTGTGTCCAGTAGTGGAGTAGTATTGTAATATTTTACTTGCGCTGTATAGGATCCTCACACAAGCAGCAAGACCAGGGACCTTATCCATGGACCGGGACTAAAGCGTAGTCCGAGACTAAATCCCAAGTCCCAAAAACAAATTTTAGCAATTTAGTCCAGACCAGATGTTTAGGCTCGGACTACGCTTTAGTCCCTGTCCAATGTCCATGAATAAGGCCCCGCTGAAAGCTTGAAAGGGTTCTGCGCATGGCTGCAAGGTTCGTAAAAGATATTCTTGGAAATGCCACAAAAAAGTCCAGTGAGATGATTGCCGAGTTCAGTTCTATCTGTCTGGTCGATTAAACTACAGTAGAAAAGAATATACTGGTCTTGTCACTAGTGGCAACCACTTCTATGGGTACAGACTGCATAGAAAACGATAACGTTGAATAGAATCTCGCAAACGATTGTCAGTAGAATTTTCCATTGATCGATAAAAGATGCCGAATCAAACGTATCGCAATACCCCAGCAAATTCGCTCAAGATTTCTTTGAAACGGAAGCACCGACTTCAATCTCAAGTTCCGAGTCTATAATTCTATGCTATTATTGCTATACAAGGAGCAAAGCTACTTGGCCTCAGAGCATAAAGTCTCCAAAAATATTTGCACTCTATAGTCTAAAATGACTATGATCATCCCTAGTCAAGCTAACGTTTTGCCTTCCATCAGTTTCTGCAGCTTCTATCGCTGACCNTTATTTCCGTACTTTGATTGACAGTTGTATTTACTATAAAAACCTGTACTCATTCAATCTGAGAGAGAGAGAGAGAATAAACCACCAGAAAACCAGAAATACTCAGTTGTCATTCCATAACGATTCCACTTCGTTATACATGTACGACATCCATCCGACTACAGTGAACCATCAATTATGAAAGGAGTTGCTTCAAACAGCAACGCATTGGTCATCTGCATGAATCTGGCTTCCGATTCATCTCGATGCTGGTTTCTGCAGATTCAGACTAACTAAACACTTCTGGGAAAAGCTGTTGCAGAGAAAGTTGAAGTGTTTGATTGCCAATCCATTAAAACTTCCTTTGGTTGAAAGATTATTGGACACCGAGCATACTGGATACAATTTTCTACTATTCCTATATGAAGAAATTTCCGAATTTAGCGCCAAATCTATCGAGGACTTCTTGCAACTCTTGGGGATTCGATGTCACCTCTCTTCTGTGCGCTTCCTGAATCGAATGGCAGGGCAGAGATAGCGGTCAAGACAGCAAGGCGCAGTGGCGTAGATAGCGGTCCTGGTATTGACTACAGATCACACAGATGCACAAGCCACGGGCCTACGGCAAGCAACAACTTCACAACTGGGTTTTCTTGACAAGAAGCGGCAAAATTGCTCAACTTTCTCTCTTGCTATGCTAGCAAAAGGCTAATTTAATTTATTTGAAATGCACTTTGCAATTAGCACGCTCACAACAGTGGCAAACGGAGATGACATGTTTGCCTAGCCTATAGGTCCCCTGCTGGAAATTGTTGAGCAGGACCAACATCTGGGAGCTGCGGGCTACGCCACTGGCAAGGCGGCTACTCATGTCGGACAGGGGTCCCACAGTCGCTTGTACCACGATAGCTTCCTTCACACCATGTTGCAACTGTGCAATATACCCCTGATGGCAGATTGTACCTGTCTCCCGCCCAAACCATCTCTGGTAGGGCGTTCCATTCTTCCTCTGTAATGCCAATGTCAACTTTAGGCCTATCAAATTTTGAGCCTCTTGCTGCAATAGATGCAGGCTATAAGAGCTGGCGGTGGTGCTGAAGCTTTGCGGCCAGACTCGTTCTGGTCGTTTGATCAAGCCACTAATTCGCTTTGATCTATCTGATGTTTCAACCCATTGATTTGTGGTTCTTCGGTTCTGGGCATTGTTTAATCTACACTACTTATTATTCCTAATCCTTAGTAGTTTTTTTGTTTATTCATTTATTTAGTACCGTTTCTTCATTTGATTATTCATTTATCTATCAGCCCGTTGAGTCCCGCATTGTTTTGTGGATTTGGAAGGCCACACCCCGCATTTTTAAGCATTTTGTGACTACTTCATCAAAAGTGCTCTAAAATACCGTCTGCATGTAGTAAAGACAAACGCACCTCAAACAGTGCTTTTACATCTTCACGCATTGAAAAGTATTTGAACCACATCTGAGGTCGTTGTATGGATTCGATTGTTTCAAGGGTATTGTGTTCAGAAGGCGTCAGATCGCGTTGTTTCACATTTGCAAGCGTGTTGTTCTCGCTTGTGGATGTCTGCTGAGGTAATGAACGATCAAACTTTGAAACTCTCCTGTACCAAGATAAAGTCGACGAGGATCATATCAGACTGCAATTCTGCCGGATCGTCTTTTTGAAAAGCCTTTGCCTCACTCTCTCTCCTGCTCTACATCTACGACTACTCACATTACGGCTTGAGAAGTCTTTTATCTTGTCATTGATTCCAAAGAAACAACATGCCGGTGGAGTAATTATCATCTTGTACTGTAGAATGCTGTTATTTTTCTCGAAGTTTTTCGTCGAATGAAGAATGAAAAGATTATTCAGCGCTCGTGTGGCTTGAAAGCTGAACTGCCGCTGTGTTCTATTCGCTGACTTGAAATGGTTCGCTTGAAGTTTGTTTGTATATTTGTTTTGCTTGCAGTGTGGTCTTGTCTATTTCACTCTATATCGAATTTGTTATACTGGAAGCGATCTAAGGATTTACAATTCGACTTTGCAGCTTCATCGGAATCCATACATCGAAGTTTGAGGCCAGAATCGCTATCTCCTCCTGATTCAGTTCACTCTGCTCCAAAGCCGAGATATATGAGTTACGAAACGTTTGGCGGATGGAATAACCAAAGAATTATACTGGAGAATGCTATTTTTTTCTCGAAACTTCTCAACAGGACATTAATTGTTCATCCATTGAAACCTCACCATCAATCTAAAAGCGTTCACCATAACATCAAACTATCAAAAGTCATCAATTTGACCAAACTGAGGAATCTTATTGACGTCATCGAGGAAACCGGACCACAATCTGAATTCAAGGCCAGGTACAGCAACTTGACATGGAAGACAATTTGCAGGATTACAAAACTTGGTTTCTGGGTAGGAGATTGGCTGCCAAAGTCATATACGAAGGAATGGAAAATGCTTCTCCATAAGGCGACCATTACCAATGTTTTATTGACGAAACTTTGGAACCACTGCAAGGACGATTTAACAAAGAAACGAAGCAAANACAGTTTGCAGGATTACAAAACTTGGTTTCTGGGTAGGAGATTGGCTGCCAAAGTCATATACGAAGGAATGGAAAATGCTTCTCCATAAGGCGACCACTACCAATGTTTTATTGACGAAACTTTGGAACCACTGCAAGGACGATTTAACAAAGAAACGAAGCAAATTGGAAATATGGGGGATTCTTGACGACTTGCTACAAAGGGAAGAGGAAATGATCTATTTTTCAAGTGGCAGCTTGTATTTGGATGATATTTACTTTACCAGCAAATCATCAGCTTTGACAGCCCGTGCATGGATTCGTGATTACTTTACCTATTCTGATGAAATTGAAAGAACAGCTACGCGTATTGCAAATTCAATTGGAACACGATTCAACGCAATTCATGTCAGAAGAACTGATTATCTTAAGCGAGTTTCATTGGGACCTGATCACTGGTTGTCGCTTTTAGAAGAACAACATGCCTTGAACATCTCTAACATTTTATACGTTGCAACAGACGAAGGCAACCACACTTGGTTTGAGCCATTTCGACAGAAAGGCTACTCTCTCCTCTTCAGCAATAACTTCACTGGTGATATTAATTTCTCTGGCTTACATGACACTTCGGTTTCAGACTATGTTGCATTACACGAACAGTTGATTTGTACAAAAGCGAAGATCTTCGCTAAGTCGTATTACTCTACAGTTTCACGGTTGATTTCACGGCTAAGGGTGAAAATATATAATCTTTCTGATTCAGTTAGTTCGCCTAATTACACGCCAAAATGGATTGGTGCAATCCAGGCTTTTAAGTTGCCACTATAAGAAACTCAAGATTAGCAATATGCAAAGCGTAGTTTCAACTTTCAGAATAACATAATTATTTGCCGTCCTGTAATTAATTAAGGCTGATGTGCTACAATTGGACTGTTGTCATAACAACAATAGTTTAATTAATGGGTAAAATTATTACTGTTAGTCTGTATGTAAGTATATAGATCGTATGTGATGAGAAAATATCCTTGGATTTGACACGTGGTAATTACGGCAATGCTAGAGATTATTTGTACAACGACAATAAGAAATAATGAAATAGTCTAGACGTATGTTTTATTCGAGGTTGTTCTTGCTGTTGATTTGCTAATTCTCGTATTTTGAATCCGAGTCGATTTTTGTCGCAGCTTTCTAAAGCGATGTACTTGAAAGATTACTTGATGTACTTGATGTACTTGATGTATTTTTGTCGCATTGTACAAGAAAGGCGACAGCGGAGACTGTGGCAACTACCGGACGCTAGCCTTGATCACACACGCAAGCAAGATCATGCTGAACATATTGCT
>OFHS01004231.1:0-14539 GCA_900245855.1 Calvadosia cruxmelitensis | reverse complement strand
TAAATGGAAATGCAAATTTCCCTGGAATTGCCTGTTCTTAGAACAAATAAACATACATACATACATACATTTGTGCTACACTTGATGCAAACGCAGTTTGGGGCAACGACAGGACATTGTATCACCATAAAGTCAGCATGGTATCAGCACAACACAAGAAGAAGAGAATGACGAGAGTACAACCAAGACGTCTGATTCGAATCGGTGTGAAAACTACTCGTTGCCACCTCACTGTGCAAGTGGATCACGCAATCTCCTTTATCATTTCCTTAGCGTAACACTGGTGATGTTTTGAGCAAGGATCAGTGAAAACTAGTTTGCCAATGCGATCGATTAAACAAGGTAGAGCCAAGCCATCGTATCAGTGTTGAGGTGTTACGATCACACAAGACGACTTGTAATTCTCAATGACGCAATACAGCAGAAACAAGAGAGTGATAAGACATTATCTTGCTAATAATGATTGAGGTACTGTATTAGTATTTTTGTTGAAGAACTGCTGTCTGCCTTTGCTATCCGCTGCTGCAGAGACACGGCAAAAAGATTCCTGACCCCGACCACACACGAGGAGCACTCTCTATTAAAAGCAACTACAGGGTGTATTTCTTTCTCTGTGCAATAAAACTATAAATCATCAGTCACGATTCTGCGAAAATAATTCCATTCTGTAAATGCAAAATTTTTCATCCGAGTGCAATCTTTAAATGCGCCACGAAAAAACGTTACGAGAATGGAAATGTTTTGTCACTAATGGGAAACATGTTGCAGCGCTGAAGTTCATTTATAAAATGCGAATTATGCAGATTTATAAAATGCGAATTCTGCAGTACCAAATATCGTTTTCTGCCGGACATATGATGAATGTTCTACGTCATTCGAGATTTTCCTTGTTTCCCCCCGCAAACCCCGCTTCCCCGCAACGTTTTTCGTGGGGAACCCGCCTCCCCGCTCTTCAGCTTTCCCGCATTGTGAATCCCGCAAAATTCTCCCCGCTACAACTCTATAATATTTTAAGTGCTAATGTGGTCTCAATGAATCATGGTATTCGAGAAATATGGGGGTGGGTGTGCTTCTGACATTTCTGGTATTCCTCGAAGTAAAGGTTTGAGTTGCGATCGTTATGTGACCTTTTTGCGCGTTTGAGGTGTGTCTGTTTTTCTTATCTACTTAAAGGAAATCTTGTCAAGCTACTACTCTTTCTAATTCATTTACTGCATGTGTTAATCAATTTATTAAAATATACTAATATTATAAGCGTTTGCTTCACATTCCTACACCATGAGTCAGCTCGTAGAGCATCTATGTTTTACTGTGTCATTAGCAACACATCTTGGTCGGTTTTCAGGTGATGACATTGTAGAGTGCTAGGTGGGTGTAGGGCTCAGAACTCACGAAATGGTATACAGATCCCTAGTCCAATCAACCAGTTGTTTGACCTAGGACAAATAATTGTAACAGAAGCCATTTCTTTCGCATAAGGTATCAATGACCAATGGAAGTTTTACGGAATGCTTTTTGCTATATTTTTAGCTTTAACATGCATGAAAATGAGGCTGATCAAATTGTCTACAAAAACCATCAGGACACCACTTGATTTTGAAGTTGCAAATTATCACAATACGAAAAACCCACAAGCAATAATTTTAAAGCATTGGGAAATAGTAACAATTAAGGAATATCAATTATGCCACCAAAACGAGGCTCAAAATAGCAGCCCGAATCAAATAAGCTCAAAATATCACAAAACAGTGGGCACTGTCACAGAAGACAACGTTCATTTGACATCAAACATTCCAAATGTACTTATTGGAAGCTATGTTAGCCTATGTGCCACTTGGCATAATGACCAATCTATGCTTGTAAGAATTGCATTCGGTTCATACTTGTTGGAATTGAAATGGTTGATCAGGATATGCAAAGTTTCGATTGTTTTTGTTATTTACTGTACACGTCTAGACCTCATGAAAATAATTATAGGCTAACTTTGTTCATGATTTGTTCATTTGTACACTTTATTTGTTCTGCAGATCATGGAATACAGTCAATTTGCCGAATGCAGCGGGGGATGAAGTCACTGACATTACGCCGCCTCTCAAAGTTCAATGGGAAAGGCTTTGAAACATCCTTCTTGCCAGAGCTAGAATACTTGGACCTCAAAGGCAACGACAACCTTGAAGGATCTGCTGTGGTTGTCTTGACACGGTCATCTTCTCGGATAAAAGTTTTAAACTTGTCAAAGTGCTTCAAGGTCAATGACGTGGCAGTAATCAACATTTCGAGACAGCTGAACAGCAGGCTGGTAAGTCTGCTTCATGCAAGCAGAAGCTTGATGTGTGCATTATGGTAGCCTAGGTTTTGTATATGAGGAGGGTTTTAACCTTTGGTAGCAATCCTTATCAGAACCAACTTCAATTCAAACACCAGAACACTCCAGGAACACTGCTAATGTGTCTGGGGGTGTGACGCACATTTCGCCCCCTACTTATTCTGTTCACAGTTTTGCCAGGCAGGTAATAATTGTTTCCTGCTACTTTACTCATACAACCTGCCCCTGCGTCAAAGTGATGAAAATCTGCAAATGCATACACAAACCGTCTTATTTCGTTGCGACATATCTATCTCCTCTGTTTAAACGGCTGACGAGGCGACTATCGATTTCCATAATTACAGTCCTGCAAAATTGGTGGGGCTAGCTGCAGAGCCAGGGCTGCAAGGGGAGACCACTGGCCAAGTGTGATATACTTTGAAAACCAGGATAGTCATTGCGCAGGGAGCCCTGATCCAAGAGAGTGCTTGCAACGTTTCCCCCAAGCACTCCAGGCATTCAGGGGTATGGTGTACCACGATTCCACGACAAACAACACAACACTTTCTGTGACCCGTAGGCACCTCCATGATTGCTCCAGGGACGATGCCAGTGGCTCCCCTGTCCGCGTCCACGTTGACGGAGGCAAAGAAAAGAGTAGAAATTGCGTTGCAAACCTGTGTGTCAAAAAATAAAAATAAACATCTATTGGCAACAGTGCTAACTGGAGCGGATGACCTGTCATAATAGCCATACTGATTGGTACTCTTAGCAGTGTTTGCTAGAAAGAAAGCATTGGATAATTTTGTCAGCTAATCTTGTCAGTTGTCATCAATACTGAGCATTGTCGTTTGCATTTGCGTGTTAATAGACACCTAGACAGCATTCCTTGAGTGACGAGCAGCTTGGATATGTATTGTATAGTCAGTGCTGGGAAAGTTACTCATGAAAAGCAACTAGTTAATAGTTACAAGTTATTTTTTACCTACTGAACAAGTTACTTTGGAAAGTTACTTTGGGCCAACTAGTTACAAGTTACTCTGAAGAAAAAGCAGCTAGTTACTAGTTACTCAAAATTTTAAAAGTTACTTTTTCAACGCATAAGACAATTTACGGCAAGTCGCTCACTATAAAACTCATACGCGAAATTGGCCACTGCCGAAATAACTTTTCCTTGTCGGGCAAAAACTTTGGCGCGCATCCTCTGAAACAGCTCAAATCACAACATCAGTTCTGGAATTTAGCACTGATAAAAGTCCAACGACTCCCTTTTAGAATTACTTTTCTCAGAAGAACCAGCCAATTGGGTAAAATGGCATCACTCCACTAGAAGCGAAGTTTGCTTGTCTGCTCTGCTGCAGCAGCTCTACTCCCACTTCAAAGGCGTCCGTCGAAGTAGCATTTTGATGTCTGTGGATAATTTCATTCATCATCGCTAAATAATAATAATAATTTTCATTCTTCATGTTATTGGTGTTTCAAGTTGTTATTCACAGTGCTATTTCTGGATCAGGACGCCAATATAAAATGCCGGGAAAAAACAAAGAGGGCAGAATTTCAACGTCATTTCAGATCATTTCTAAACAAATCGCAGCCTTTATTCCTCCAACTATTGTTATTGCGGTAGCTTCTACTTTGCTTGACCATAGCTAAGTTACTCTTTACTGAGCTTTAAAGTATGAAGTTACCGTTACAAGTTACTTTTTTTCAAAAGTAACCAGAAACCCTTACAAGTTACTAAAAAGGTAACTATTACTTACTTATAACGAAGTTTTTCCCAGCACTGTGTATAGTATGTATTAGGGTGCTTAGCATTCACCAATCGACATACATTTTTGAGAGGAAGGTTTTTAGGTCCTAATGCACCGCAATCTGCCGGTTCCCGATGAAATTTTGAAAAAAGTTTTTTTTTGGACCGACCTAGTATGTATTGTGAAACCTGTCTATAATGGTCACCTTTGAGACCTAAGGAAGATGACCTTTATAGACAGGTGGCCTTTATAGACAGGTTGCATTGTTTAGAAAGTGTCACTTTGTGGTTATGGAGAGTGGTCATTGTACACAAGTGACTGCTCTATACAGGTAGCTGCTAATACAGGTTTGACAGTATATTCAAAAAGGTCAAACGAAAAGTTAGCATGTAGCAGGTTAAACGTAAACTCTTAAACTGTGCGGACATATCGTCCAATTCAAGTTCATACTCTGTTTCTAACCTTTCTGTTCCAATTGACTTCATTTGCAGGAAATCTTGAAGCTTTCTGATGTCAACATTCTCACTGATGCTGCTCTGTACGGAGTTGCGGAGTTCTGCTCTAACGTCAAACAGTGAGCTATTTTGCCCCTTCTTCTCTTGCTGTGAGATACACTCCAGTTGAATATGCTTCAAATGAATTTTGAACATTGGGATACATTTTGAGAGAATAAACAATAGTTGCAATATCTTCTGATTTAAATTTTCCTGATCTACCGGATGAATTTCCATTTAATCACAATCAACAGCAGATCTAGCAGTTTGCTTTGCTATTATCAATCAGAGTGTGTTACCTGTATTTGTTTGGAAGGTAGCATTCAAAACAAATTTCACATTATGTTTTTTTTTTCGGCACTTGTCTTGTGAACAGCATTGTTATATTCAACACACAATTGAAACACATGCTTTAGGGCCTCCATTTGGGTAGGTAATTTCTAATTTGTAATGAACTTTAGATTGAGTATTGAAGTGAAATAGCCACTGAAATTAGGGTTGCACCGAACATAGTAATTTGAACCGATCTTATCACTGACCGATCTACAAATTAAACAACCAATCACGAACCAATCACCGATCAGTAAAGAAAACTGCAAATTGTTTGTTTAAAAACACACTTCATTTGTACGTCTATCTTGAGTGAGCGCCTGCTGTTTTGTTCACAATTACGTGTAATGCAAATATGCAATCCATAGACGATTCTGGAGCGTTAAATATCATAATATACGTCGAGTTTTGATGGATTGCTAGAGGCTTGAACGCTTTAGCAGTGTATTGGCAAATTTAGCTCTCTTTGTGTTGAGCTACAAACTGACAGTGTGTATGATTGCATCATCTTGTCTTTTGGTGAACATATGCATAAGTTATTACAAAATTATGTGGTCAGTTCTTTGTTCAGTCAAATGAGGATGGATCGGTTTTACCATTCAAAAGCATCCACCGCTTGATCGGCACCGATCAAATAACTTATCGATCGATCGGTGCAACCCTAACTGAAATAGTTTCATCTTGATTTGCTCGGGCAAAATCAATCTGAGATGTCATTTTATGGTTTATGCTGTCAACGTTTTTAGATCAAGCATGGTCAACTAAACTAAAGGTAGCATAGAAGTCGATTAGTTTTCAACAGACCAAATATCAGTCTATTCAACATTGCATCAACAGCACTAAGTGCTCAACAATGACCGCAGTTTGCTTTTGCTTTCCAGAATCAAACTATTCGGGTGCAACCGAGTTACAAAGCAAGGAATAAACGCAGTAAGTTGTAAGGTCTATTTTGGATTCTTGATGCTATTGGTATTCACTGAGGTGTAGAGCAATGTTATTTCTTCTGTTTGATTTTCACGCTAGAACTTTCTTGCACAAAGAGAGTCGGCTAATTGTTTAGCTTGCGCCACACAACCGCATTTTATTGTAATGGGACTACTTTTTCCTAATGACTACTTGACTAGTTAGTCCCTGTTGTGTGATACTCTGGTCTTGGTTTCATTGGTGTTATTTATTTGGCTGATACCTGCAGTGGTACAGCTTAACTAGTTTTATGCTTTCCAGAATCAAACTATCTGGGTGTCATGCATTTGTTTACAACTGTGCATCTGATTTATTTCCATATTGTCTCTTTTTACAGCTCTGTGAGTGCCTTCCTCTTCGTGCTGTCGACTTCTCTTACATCAACTCATTTTGTGCTGGACCACCGTATCCTGATGCAACCCTTTTCCCAGAGACGCTTGTAAAGCTGGTAATACGAGGCATTCAAGTTTCAGAGCAGTACCTGTGCGAACTATGCAGACATTGCGTCAACCTTGAAGTGATCGGCTTGTGCGGAATTACATCTGTGACTGACAAATCTGTCAAGAAGGTAGATGCACTTGATTTGTTCTTTGTATTGGATTTTCTCACGGTGGCATCCATATGAGGCCCAATGAGGGTATACTGTATCTATACCAATTTGCCAACAACCATTATCGCTATATTCCTATTGCTTTCTGATTGAATTATTGCTTAGAAATAAATAAGGCTTGCAACGGCTGCATTTTTGATCAACTGGCGTAGTTTATTTACACAAAGAAAGCTATTTATTTCATGTAGACAGTGAGGTATAGAATAGACCAGCGAGAACCTTACATAAGACTGGGTCTGAGAGGTACCAGTTTTTTTAACTTATTCATTTTGCAGCAGGAGAATGAGTTGTTACGGTCTGACTGCATGTCCCTCTGACTGCTCTTATTTGCATGCTGCTGAGCCAGTAGACTTGAAAGATTTCTCTGGATGGGGAGTCATTGAAGTCTGATTTTTCAACACAACAGTAAATTCTACTGGCAAGGTACTGGTCTTGCAAAGACATTGAACCAATCAAATTATACAACAGATAAACATCTAGTGTTCTTCGTCAAAGATCATTCCACTATGGAGACAAAACATTTGATGGCTTCCACAGCTACAGCCAGGTTGCGGTCATTTCTGTTGCTCAATTGCGAGCCCAGATGGGAATTTTGAAATGAATCACGTAAAAAAGACAGAAAATGATGCTTTTGTAATTGTGAACTAGCTGATGCTGATACAATCACAGGATATTATTGCAGAGGCTAGAAACTGCAGTTAAAGGAACTCCCTTTGAAAGTGTCTCTTATTTCAAATTGAGAGCTGAGATTGAAGCCATCTGTCATGTCAGCAGAATACATTGTTGGACTCAAATTTGCCGAAGCACATTTGAAGTCTACACGCAGGCTATCTATTATGCACAGATGGATGAATTTTTTGCTTATAATACTTAAATGATATTTCATCATTTCCTGTGATTTGTTTCATGTCATTGAAGATAATGGAAATTCGCGGTGCAGACCTCAAAGAAGTTGACTTCAGCGGTTGTCGCACTATAACAGACAAGAGTATAGCTGCCGTCGTTGAACATTGCACAGAACTTCAGAAACTCGCTCTCTGCTTTTGTGACAGTGTTGAAGGCAAACCGCTGCAGCTCTTGAAATCTCCAGATCGAAAGAAACAAGCGCTGCGCCTGAAGCAGTTGCTTCTTGGTGGTTGCCGTAAGGTAGGCTGTGCTGGACATGATCTGGTGGTTGTTGTTGTTGTTGTAGCCCTCAGGTCTGGTTGCCCAGACCTTCAGAAGGGTGGAGCGGGAGAGTGCAGGCACTCCTCCAACTCCATGGTACCGTTTGCTCGAGGACCCAGTTGCCAGAAGTCCATTTCGCCATAACCCTGTAAAACAGGGCTACGGCCGCCCCAGCTCCACGACGAGGGCGCGGTACCTCCAGAGCCATGTGGTAGTCTGCTGTTAATCAGGATCTGTTTAGTTTGATCAGGGATTGTGCAAGGTATAGGCAATTAGGCACTTCAACTCGCCAAATCAGAATCAAATTTGGATTTGGAGCGTTTGAGCAGACCATAATTATTGTGACAGGTGTTTCAGAGACGTCAAGGTCGTCATTTTTATTTGCCTGAAACTTCCTGTTATAAGACTATCCTTACAATGCCTAAGATTGCACAAGGAGACGGATTTGAGCTATGTTTGTGTATTCAACAACAGTAAGAGATCACTGTTGACTATTGATGAACCAAGTCAAGGGTCCTGGACACTATTTAGCCCAGGGGTCTAGGACCACACTCTATCAGTTTCTATTATGACGCTGGTCCTTCGTGTGTCAGTAACTGTATTGTATTGTATAAGTGTGCGTACAGTAGTTACTTGCAGGGTACATCAGTTGTGCCCATTATGTAGTCTTTTACAACTGCTTCAGTCCCTGTTAACTAGTCGTTCTTAATTACGTCAGTCTGTCTCCCTTTTCAACTTTCTTGTTCTTGCTTCCTCAATTTCGCGTTGTTGAATGTTGACATGCATTTCTCGGAGTGTTAAATAAATTTATTGTTGTTCTTTATTGCAGTTTTCGTACAATGTGCTTCTTGATTTTATTCCATCGTGTTCTAATCTGGAGACGTTCAAAATTGCTGGAATTAGTTCTGCTGGGGATGACTTACTATTCTTGATGAGTGAACATCTTTCAAAGTTGACCCTTGTTAATCTCAAAGGATGTGTTCAGGTATTACTTGTGATTGTTTTGGCAGGCCTACAAACACTAGATGCCCGTGTAGTCATCGGCAAGTCTATTCTGAGTAGCAAAAGCAGACCATGCAAGGGAGTTGGGATACAGTGAAACCTGGCTATAACGGTTGCCTCTGGGACCTGAGCAAAATGTCCTTTATAGACAGGTGGCCTTTCTGTCCAGGTTGATTTCTATAGAAAGTATCAATTTGGTGTTATGAAGAGTTGTCTTTATACACAGGTGGCTGCTCTATAGAGGTGGCTGCTAATACAGGTTTGACTGTACATGTGTAATTCTATCAGGGCTTGCCATACATTCTAGGATATAGCGTAGAGCACTCACAAATTCAATGCTGAACTTCAACACAAGGACAATGTTGAGATTACTAAGACCAAGAGTCCCTGCTCAGTAACATACTTTGCACTACCAGTGAGCTATATGCTGACTTCATTGGAGGAAGGTCCCTCTATAGATCCTCACTGAGGCTTGCCTTGTTTTATTGTTTCTAAGTTGTTCCCTCTTCTCTTTAGATTACTGATTCTGGCGTTTGCGAATTGGCAAATCGTTTCCCATTAAGGATCCTTGTACTATCCGGTATCCACAGTCTTACTGACCGTTGCGTGTTTGTTTTGGCAAGCACCGTCTCGGCAACATTGAAATCATTGTATGTGTCGGGCTGTGCTCAAATCACGACGCCCGCAGTCAACTACCTGAAAGTAAGTCATTGCATAGTCGCTGGTAATGCCAACACCTGACGCCTTTTTCTGTGTTTTTATGATCACTCGTTGAGAGATGTGAAAGGAATCCGTAGCATATAGACCTCAGTGATGTAACGTCAGACAAGAAGTCTACTATCCATTGTTTACGTTTAATATAGGTATTGATGATGACCGAGTGCCGAAAACTTAATCTGAATTCTTTGGAGCTAGGAATTGTTCAATTTTATCTACATGAATGATATAAGTTTAGTTCTTAGTTTATACCAAATGTATTCAAATTGATGAGAATCAAATGTGTGTCATTCTACTATGGTATCATCATAAACTGTCCTGATTGTGTTGGTGCATTTTACTAATCTGATTCACTTGTTGCAGGATAGTTGCAATGGCAGCCTCTTTGTTGAGCATCGCGTACCAAATGCCGTTCCCAATCAACTGATGGCAAGGAATCTGGACACCGGGGAATTCTGCCGAGCAGATTTACTTTCACCCTGAAACACTCTAATTGCTGCTCTGAATTAAATATTTAACTGTTGTTAAATGAATAAATTGATCTTAGATCAGAATATAGATACCCACAAATTAAAGTTGGGTGAGAGAATTTTTTAATGATTATGGATCTTTAATATAGGTTTGTATTGCAACAAATCTGCACAGTTTAAAATGCCAGTAATGATGCAGCCGGAAGCTCTTCTTTTGATGTTTTGTGTAATGGTCTTTTCAATCGCACAACCATTTTCTTTATGTGGTTATGAAGAGTGTCTCTGACCAATCGCTGTCCGTAACATTTGCTATATAAGCCCCAAGCAACACAGCGGCGCTATACTACCACAGCAAGAGACCAACCAAAAGCCAAAGATTGCTGCAAGGTATTGATAAAATGCAAGGTATTGATAAGTTTAGGAATCACTAGAAGATGTAAAGGTTTCTTCATACAAGTAGTCTCTTAGCACAGGTGGTCTCTTAGCACAGGTGGTGTCTTAGTACAGGTAGTCTTATGGTTCTAATGATTTCTTCATACAAATGGTCTCTTAGCACAGGTTGTCTCTTGGTGCAGGTAGTCTTATGGTTCTAATGATTTCTTCATACAAGTGGTCTCATAGCACAGGTGGTCTCTTGGTGCAGGTAGTCTCATGGTTCTAACGGCTTCTTCATACATTGTGGTCTCTTAGTACAGGTAGTCTCACGGTTCTAGCGATTTCTTGATACAAATGGTCTCTTAGCACAGGTGGTCTCTTAGTACAGGTAGTCTCATGGCTCTACAATTTCTTCACACAAATGGTCTCTTAGCACAGGTGGTCTCTTAGTAAAGGCAGTCTCATGGTTCTAACGATTTCTTCATACATGTGGTCTTGTAATACAGGTGGTCTCTTAGAACAGGTGGTATCTTAATACAAGTGATCTCCTGAAATCTACATTTCTAAATGTACTGTTGCTCTGTCTAACAAATGTACTGAGAACAGATCTTTCAAAAAGCTTCAATTTTGGTAAGGCCAAGTGCATTGTGAGCATAGTTGATTTTGAAGACCTTTGACGTAATAATGGCTGTGAATTATATGTCAAATGACAATGACAAAATGTGAACACAGATCGAATAGACTCGGCACTCTTGGCTATATTCGGCTTTCCTTGCCTCTGACAACAACAGCTGAAAATTGACTACAAATAAACTAGAAATTGAATAAACCTAATAGTTTATATATATACACAATATATAGTAGAAATCGATTTTAATAATTATTATAGATGTAAACTTTGAAAGTGTGGATTTGTAATACATTGATAGAATGTCTATAATAAATTAAGTTCATTGCGTCATTTTAATGACATCCCGTATCTCATTTGCATGTCACGGCGGAAGTCCTCTTTAAATCGTTGAAGACAGCTGTCCAAATCAAACAAAACAATGCATTCACTGCCAGATACACCAAACACAACAACAAGTCAATATTGCAGAATACAGTGAAACCTGTCTATAATGGTCACCTTTGGGACCTGAGACGAATAGTCTTTGTAGACAGGTGGCCTTTATGTCCAGGTTGATTTCTATAAAAAGTGTCATTTTGCGGTTATGAAGAGTGGCTTTTATACACATGAGGCTGCTCTATAGAGGTGGTCACTAATACAGGTTTGACTGTGTAATATCAATAACTACGCTGGTGTGCAACATTCGTGCGGGTGTTGTCAAATTTGAAATGTTTTACAGCGTCAGCTTCTGCTTCTATTCAATAGATTGACTATTGAATAATATGAGTGAACAGTGCCTTGCTGCCTTTCATTGTTTAGGTAAACGTAAACTGAATCAAAGGACAATTAACCTGCACCTAACCAAACAAAGTCAACATTTATGTATGACCTACGTTATACAAAAGTCAGCAGATGGATTCACAGTAGGACTGATGGTGCAACTTAACTAATAATAGTTGATCGATTTTGGAGACCTATTAGAATAACTAATTCCGTTCTTCCATTGTAAGCCGTTCTTGCTATCTCATCTGCATCAAAATATCAACACAGGAACACACCATTGAAGTGTTTTTATTTCCATGTTGCACTGTGAATCAATTAAATTAACACATCCTGCGGCAAATGTCTAAAAATTAAACACTTCCTAAACAATTGTTTTTGTAATTTCATATCGTTTCACAGAACAATCAATCGCTGAAAACAATTGATGAATTGACGCTTTGGTCATAACACTGTGTTGGACATATCACAACCACAATTTCTAAGCTCTTTCTACAGTTGAGATCACTGGTTGCAATTTAGAAAAAATATTGTGCGATTCCACGATCAAACTTAAAAGTACATCATTATCACCAGGATAATCGTCATCGTTTCTATTTAAAGAGGGTGACCTGATACGCTTCTGCTTGTCTCCCTCAGGGCCCTGCAAGGTCACAGATAAATGAGAAGGTGATAAAGACCAACGACTTACCTTCGATAAACTTTGCTAGATCGGAATTTTGTAATATCAAAAGAAGGTGCATGAGGCATGTGAATTAAGAATGCGTCTGTTGCAACAGTAAACTCGTACCTGCGTGAAAAACGAGAACAACGAATAATGATTACGATACTCAGCTACAGCCAACAATAATACGGTGCATGGCAAATACGTCATCCAGTGGAGTACTTAATGGAGCAATTACGGTACATTTGGTCCAATCCATTCCACCTAACTTGAACATATGGCTCTATGTTCAGCATAACGTTGAAACCAACAGTAGCGTTTACTAGCACATGACCTTCCATGCTATCAATACGGGTCACATGCCATCCACGTTCTTTACACGCCATTCATAGTAAACTCGGCTGGGTTGCTGGGAATGCTTATACAGTAAAACCTGTCTATAATTGTCACCTTTGGGACTTGAAGAAAATGACCTTTATAGACAGATGGCCTTTCTGTTCAGGTTGCTTTCTATAGAAAGTGTCATTTTGGGGTTATGGAGAGTGGCCTTTACAAACAGGTGAATGCTCTATAAAGGTGGCCCCTAATACAGGTTTGACTGTATTGTATCCCAATTGACGTTCTGACAAGGATTCGTCAAATGACTCACAGTGTCGGTGAACAAAGTTCATGGATGATTACATAAACAACGAGTCACAGCAAGACCAGCACAGTAAATTCTACAAAATGAGTATGTCATCATCGTCATCATTGCAATGATTTGAGTATGGTAACTCAGTGCCGCAAGGCGAGGGTTTATTTCCTAGCAAGCACCACCTGTTGGCGATCAGATTGATCATCGGGAAGAAATGGACAATTACGACATATTGAATAAATGATTTGTGTTGCGTTGGCACAGCACAGCTTGATTCTTTCTAATGTTTGTATTTGCGTAGTTTGTTTAGTTCGTAGTCATAATAAGTAACAGTTAATCCAACGTAATTGAGTAGGTGTGTATTTGTGATTCCACGTAGTAAAATAAACATAGTCTGTATGTAAGTAATGATTTTCATCTAAATAACTGAGCGGATCAAAGTGTAATGAGTGTAGCGAGTGCTACGGGAATAAAATACAAGTGAATCAGAGTGAGTTGCAGTTGGATTGTCTCTAACAAGTTCGCGAGGGAGTTCGTGTCGCCAGTGAAGACAACTCTCCGGAATACAGCTGCAGTCGGTGAGTTTGACGTGTGATCGTTAGCCGACAGACTCTAGAGTTGTGTGAGTTGTAAACGAAAGTCCAAGTCAACCGTTAGGGCAGTGGTTTTGGGTTTTCTACAGTCCGGCCCATCCCTGTTCATGTCCACGAGCCCCAACACCACCGTATGACAATTTTGACAGCAAGGGTCGTTATCATATCAACCTAATCATTAAAACAATCAATAAGTCATGAAAATGTAATTGTTGATTACCCTTGGGCATGTAATTCCATGATATGTGATACTTTATTCCATCCAAACCCAACAAATCGTAAATCATAAAATGGCACAGACGTCTTGACAAGGATGTAAGGCTCAAAGTCTGGCATCCAAGTGACCTAAAAAAACATAACCAAGACACATCATCGTGATCATTATTGTCATCATCCGATAGCAAGACACTTTGACTTCTTGGCAATTCCTATTCATCCCGTTTATAACAGACTAATCCCACAAGCACAAAAGGCATCCTATGTTCATTGTGCGACGCCATAGATGATGGCGTTCAATCAACGGGACACATCAAAACAAAATCTCTTCAAATTTGACACAATGGCACAAGGGACGCCAGTCAATAAGAAACATGCCCGTGGCATTGCCTTTAAAACGGCCAGGCCAATTTAATCAGTACTTAAACTCATCACCGTAGGTAAGTACTTTGGCCTTGGTGCTTGGTTGGTGGCTTGGTTGGTGGGAGGGAGTTTATTGCGAATGCTAGAGCTGGTTGTTGCAAGCCAGTGCGCTCCACTACCAAGCACCGGTCACACCGATAAGCAGTGGAGTATTAATACAACATACTATATATACCTCATGGGCACCTGTAAGGAAAGGTGGGGGTGGGTGGGGATTCGCAAGCGTCCAAACTGTTCCTTGTACGGCGAGGCATGGCAGATAGCGGATAACAACAAGAAAATAGCGACGTAGCAAGCAAGAAGCAAATAGCGACGTGGCAAGCAACTGGTAATAGCGAGATGACTGGCAGGCAATGCAATGAC
This sequence comes from Calvadosia cruxmelitensis, assembly GCA_900245855.1. Classification (NCBI taxonomy): domain Eukaryota; kingdom Metazoa; phylum Cnidaria; class Staurozoa; order Stauromedusae; family Kishinouyeidae; genus Calvadosia; species Calvadosia cruxmelitensis. The sequence continues at coordinate 72 of OFHS01004231.1, read as the reverse complement.
CAGGGACTATAATGCTGAGCACGCGACTGTTACCAGGCTCCTGAAAGGAGACTGGGCACGAGTCATGATATC
>OFHS01004230.1:0-14541 GCA_900245855.1 Calvadosia cruxmelitensis | reverse complement strand
ACCATTGGAAGATATCAGTGAATGCATTTATCTCATTTTGACATTGCTGTGGAGAGAAAAAGTCTCGTCAAAAACCTACAACACAAGTCGTCATTTTGTGGTAGGCACGTGCTAGTGGAGCGCGATTTGGCTGCAAAAAGTACACATTGTAAATGCACAATTTTTCTCACTCTCTGTTATCAAAACTTGACAAAACTGCGATTGGTTGCTGGGAGATGATTACACTTACTTGTGTTCAATTAAGAAGTCGATATATTGGTAAAGCGTTGAGAAAATTGAGGTTTAAAATCCTCGCGGACTGCTCTTGAGCTGTCCGCCACTTTCCGGGTGGCGCGAGCTCTCTGTCAGGCTGGCACCGGCTGTTGCGAGCTGACACCTCGACTTAGGATACCACTGCACGCCCCATTTGCCATCTCAGGCGCGTGCTAGGGAACTTTCCCCCAGGTGCGAGGGTGGCGCGAGGTCTTTGCATATGGGGGCAGGTCTGTCTATAACGGTCAACTTTAGGAAATGACCTTTATAGACAGGCTTCATTGTATCATGTTACATGAACATGGTAAAAAATGTGAATGCAGTGATATCCGTCCTCTTGGCACATGACGACATGATGTCACTTGCTTTCTTTGGCCCCCTAGACAAATCCCAGCACTCGATCTACCAGCCTCCTTATCAGCTTCCACTACATAGATGCGAGGACGAATAGTGTGCTTGCGGTGGGATTAAGACCTATGTTGTCACCTTCTGATCAGCGCGCAACAACATGACACAGAATTAATATAACACGCCATGAGTGGTCCACACAAGCAATACATGATCAACTAAGCTATTCATTCTATACATAAAAAGATAATAACATTTCACCTGAGCCGTGGCCGGCATTTCGAGTATCAGATAAACCAAACATTCCCCTAACAGTGTTGGGTGACGACAGGTGAGATCTAAATAATCAACAAAAATATATTTTCCATGTAGGAATGAGAACAATTGTAAATGACTAAATGTCACCTTGTTTAATGAGGATAGCCCTCGACAATAAAAACCACAGAACACATAACAAATAATCTATATGTTTCGGAAATAAAGTATACGTCTCGGCCAGACCGGGAGTTGAACCCGGGACGTCTGACTGGCAGCCACGCATACTAGCCATTAAACCACACCGACACACAACACATATAGCTAGGGATCTGCAGGGAAAATTGCAACGTAAACAGCATATGACACTGACGTATGAGTCGGATACCTACAGAATACAGCTAATCATCCTCATTAATTTCTACATAATTCATGCCTTGCCCTTGTATATAGCCATGTGCTCTGTCGTAATATGATCGATTGAGCATGGGCTTGTGACCTCTCCCACATGCAATCATCATTATTATCATGTGTTTCCTAGGTGCTGCCATCCTCTCGGACATAACAGCAATCAATCTGAAATTACTTTTTTGTTTAATTTATATTGGATTCTTACTGGCTTTAATTCTAACTTGATTTGCAATCACTGCAAAAAAAATTTAGCTTATTTTAGCGCTCGTATTTTTTGTAAACGTTTTTATTTATACAGTGCAATACTGCAAATCATATTCGTGTGAATAGGTTGACTGTCTAAAGAACGATACTAATTTACATACATTACTTTTGTCTGACATTAATTAGGCAAATGAAATTTGCAAACCTGTATGTTTTTGTGGGTCCTAGCAACGTCCGCCATTCTGTCACCGCATTCTCATGAGCTAAGACCATGGCAATTATTGGACCACTACAAAGAGACAGACCACGCTCAAGGCAAACAATGTAATTTGCATCAACACGACGGCCCGTTCCAAACCATCAGAACCATGTAGTCATGGCAATCCTCAATGCCTGATTTTCCATCTAGTATACCTTGAAATTGATTCAGTTAATCTTTGGTAAAAGAATTTACCTAAAGAGAAAGAAATAACAGTATTCATTGTACAATGCTGGCAAGGAACACAAAAACACGCTACAGTTCAACCTCGTATATATCACTATGGTTTTCCAGTCAAGAAAAACTGGAATCGATCTAAATTTATATGCTATACATTGCAAAATTTAAGTGATTTTGTCAGACATTTTGCTCAATTTTGCAAAAGTTCTGTATTCTTTCCTCTGTGGTCTGGTAACCCTAGACCAAAGTCGCCAGGCAGAAATATCCACTAAGCAATACATAAATTGTAGTCTGATAACAGGCCCATATAAAGGCATTTACTAAAAAAAATTTCAGCCTAGGCTAATTTGTAATAATTATGATTTCCAACGTTTATAACCTTCATGTTCTTTGTAATAATTCTGTGCTTGCGTTCTAGACAAACAGAACTCTTTTGAAATCAGGATTTCCATCCCATTGTTTGCAATCAAATCCTGGACAATCTGTGCATAAAATACAAAAGATTGCAATGGGTGTTAACATGGAAGCAGAATTCATATAGTCATTTCATGGTCTCTGCCTCTCTGGGCCTATTTGCAGAGATTCCAACTCTCCCATTTCGGCCGGAAATCTTTCACTTTTGAGACACCTAAGTTACGGTCTCCCATTTTCAGCGGCAAACGTCCAGTTTCTCAGTTTTTTCAATTTATTTAAGTTTTTATTACATTCAAAGTAAATACATTCAAACCTGTGTTAGTGGCCACCTCTATAGAGCAGTCAATAGAGGTCATTTTTTCTAGGTCCCAGAGGTGACTGTTATAGACAGGTTTCATTGTAATAGCCTATGCAGAATGACTAAAAGTCTTGTCTTCGAAGTGCTGCCAAATTGCTTACTTTACTGATCTTTACATTGGTCTGGGGCTCATTGTATTGAAAACGTCATCAAATCAGCGAATGGCAATTGTTTCCATTGTAATGGTGTGGAGTTTTCATTCCTCGTGTCATGCAAAAATTGATGGGCTACTAAAAATGTCACAACGAAATCGAAGCATGTTGAAATTGAAAAGAAAAAGATGTTATTGTAAGGTACGTAGGTTGAGACGTTGATGCAAGAACAGAGGCAAGTGGATGATGTTGAACATAAAATTGTGGCAGATACGATGGAGGGTAGCCAGCCCGTCCGAAGGCTCGAGAGTACAGATTACAAGAGAACGACATTACGAAATACAAGACATTTATAGCTACTAGAGCTGGGTCGATTGTGGATTTTAAACTATCGATTAATCGACCCAAACAATCGATAAACTATCGATTAATCGGACCATACATAGGCCTTTTGTTCCTTGTCTTATTGTCGTAGTTTGCCTTTGTAAAGTCATGGTAATTACCTTCTGGTTCGGTGATCACTTTGTTTTATGCACTTTTGTCTGCTCTTTAATGAGCGAGAAGGTAATTGTAAACTGAATAATGGTGTCTAGTCCTTTGAAAGGCATCAATAGAAGCACATCTTTTGTGATATCGATGAAACGATGGTTGAACCAGACAATCGATTGCCAAAAAGCAATCGATTAATCGATTAATCGATGCATCGGACCCAGCTCTAATAGCTACTGATAAAGGGCGCTGATTGGCGGTCTGAGTGCTGACGAAAAATTCTTGATGAGACCGACACATTATCAATATTGCTTTTATGTTGTATTTCTTGCAATTTTCTGGGGAAAATTTTGTGTTGTAAAAATCTCCCTTTTTAGAGCTGGCGAGGTTGGAATCTCTGCTATTTTGTAATTTCAAGTTCAATTTACTGTGCGAAGCATGTATCGTCAATGGAGAGGGTGTAATTTTCAGTCAGGTAATATAACAACTACTATTTATTTTATTACAATCTGGGCCTGCTGGGCCATAGCTTCCATTTCCCAGCAGTCCAGGACCATGCACAGTTTGACCTAAGTTAGGCACTCAAGAACTTAGACGGCGACTTGCAAATAGAGGTAAAAATTATAACAGAACTGAGGGTCCCTATCTCTTAGATAATTGACATAATTTGTTATACCTTGACTCTGGCCGGATGTTGAACAAGGTCCGGTTTAAGTACAGCCAAGGTAGTCTGAAAGCCTTTCCTCAGCGCCATATTGTTTGCCAATGTAGCCTCGAAAGCAAAAGATCCTTGAAATGTTAGTGGCGGTAAGGGATAATTTTTGAGTGTGTTCTTGATAAAATTCGCCAACAGAATGCATTGAAACATCACAAAGGAGTCCATCTCATAAGGGCTCCGTAAATCGAAAACATCAGCAGAGTCCAAGTAACAAGCTAGACAGTATCCAAGTGACAGTGGGGAAGCTAAGCTCTGGAACTCTCGTCAGAACATAGGCTATAAGCAGAAATAACTTCTTTGCTAGTCATTTCCAGTTTTTCGAGATGCATCTAGGCAATATTTAGCTAAAAAGGTGCACAATGAAACGAAGCAAACGGAGCAGAGAAGAGAAGAACGATGGTAAGGACTAAATGGTTGTCTCATGATTCTCATCTCATCTCTTATGGAACTCCTGCATAGAGACACAACTATTTGTTTAATGGTTAACGGTTGACCTGGTTTGTTTAATTCATGACGCCCTTGCTAGATACGCTATTATTTGGTCGTTTTTTTTTTACATTTTTCTTTAGACAAACAGAAAAAAAGAAATAAAGTCCAAGAGGTAAGTTTAAGCTTGATTATGACTATATCCTAAGCCACTGCATGGTAGGATTAGTAGCAAAGAGAAGTAATTGCGCGCCCGTTGAGGTCTATATTCGCTTTAGGCCCTCAGTGCTGTATGCTGTATTTAGAATTTTCAAAGGGGTGTCCATAATACAAGACAAAAACAAGAGATCATTCCCAACAAAACATAAACTCACTCTTGTTAGTCTCGTAGCTAGGAGATATCAATCCAGCGGGCAACCTTCTTCGATTCGCGGTTGAATCTGCGTGGTTCGTCTGCCAATCAATAGATTTAATATCGGTATCAACTATCGAATCGAACCTTGACGCTACAAAATGATCGATTTCGCGTAGAGGCCTCAACCGAAATTTGACAATGCAGTATCATCAATCGAAATTTGGCTGACGTGCTAAGCAAAACTCACCAAAATGTTAGGAAATTTGGGATTTTCCCACTGTATGGCATACCTGGTTTCGGGTACAGTGAAACCTGTCTATAACGGTCACCATGACCTTTATAGACAGGTGACCTTTCTGTCCAGGTTGATTTCTATAGAAAATATCATTTTAGGGTTATTAAGAGTGGCCTTTATACACAGGTGGCTGCTCTATAGAGGTGACCGTTATACAGGTTTGACTGTACCCGCGTGCCGCAACCATGCAAGAAATACACAGTGTTTTCTTTGTTATTTATTTTACCACTGAGATGTGATCTGTTTATTGGTTCATACAGTGAAACCTGTCGATAATGGTCACCTTTGGTTTCTAAGAAAATGACCTTTATAGACAAGTGGCCTTTTTATCCAGGTTAATTTCTATTGAAAGTGTTAATCTGGGGGTTATGAAGAGTGGCCTTATACACAGGTAGCTGCTCTATAGAGGTGGCCACTAATATAGGTTTGACTGTACTGTTTTTCGATGCAGGAAACATCAGAGTATATTCCAGATGAAGACGACGATGCAGATGGAGGTTGTTCTTTTGTCATTTTTGTTTTAGAATTGTATGTCTACTTTATAAAGATATGAAATATTTTTGTTAGTTTAGACAACCATACTGTGTTTAATTTGAGATACAATGGAACTTGCAATGACATTTAATCAAGTGATGAGATCTCTAATTTACTAACCGGTATCTTGACACAGATGTGTGATGATCTTACAAGATGAAGATAAAAGAATTGAATCTAACTAGATTATATCAATCATATCATATAATCAACCAAATGAATTTCTGATTAAAAGTACTCATTGGCTGCTGACTAATGAATGATTTAAAAGAATGATGATCGGCAATACAGTGAAACCTGTCTATTATGGTCATTTTTGGGACCTGGGAAAATTGACCTTTATAGACAGGTGGCCTTTCTGTCCAAGTTGATTTCTATAGAAAGTGTCATTTAAGGATTCTGAAGAGTGTCCTTTATATATGCATGGCTGCTTTATATAGGTGGCTGCTTAGACAGGTTTGAGTTGAGTTGACTGTATTTTTTTGGAATTTTCTAGATGAATCAGTGGTTCCAGCTGCAGCTGCTGCAAAGGCAATGCCATCAGAAGTTGCAAGGGTATGTATGACAGAATCTCTTTGATTTGATGACCGCAAAGTGCCAATTGCTTGGCTAAATAAAGAACATTGATTTAGAGAGTTGAACATTTTCATACAAGTGTTGGAGAGTGTATGTTTTACACGAACACCGCAAAGCAACTAATCAGGGTTCGTACAAGGAAAGGTGGGTACACGACGACATAACGAGATTCACTTGCTGATAATGGTATATAAAAGGTGATTGTTCATACAGACTAACGAGGGTACGTTTAGCGCAATGGTAGTGCAGTGGACCAGCAATCCAAAGATCGTAGGTTTGAGTCCCACGATACGCCTTAGTTTTATTTGGTGAACCATCTCAATTTCCAATAATAATCAGTTGTTTCGTAGACATTCAAATTGCGTGCCAGTCTGATTTCTAGCATATTTGTTTTCTCTTCTATGACGCAGGATGAGTATGGTGCCAAGGATTACAGATCGATTGTAGATTTGAAACAAGATCATTCTTCAAGACCACTGTGGGTGGTGAGTATTTGCTTAGTACAACGTTGGTGAGTAAAAAGCTAGAATGATCTTCAGGTAGTTTTATTAACAGTAATCATTTGATTTAGTTTGCTTGCTTTCCTTTGTGATGTTAAATTTCCGTTTCTAATCAACAGGCACCAGATGGTCACATTTTCTTAGAATCGTTCTCTCCTGTTTATCGTCATGCCCATGACTTCTTAATTGCCATTGCTGAGGTAAATATAGATGAAATATTGTTTATGTTTCAGTTGTCGTTGCAGGTAGAGTGAAACCTGTGTATAAAGGCCACTCTTCATACAGTGAAACCTGTCTATAATGGCCACCTTATGGACCTGAGGAATTCAGAATGACCTTTCTAGACAGGTGGACTTGCTATCCAGGTTAATTTCTATAGAAAATGTCATTTTAGGTTATGAAGATTGGCCTTTATACACAGGTGGCTGCTCTATAGAGGTGGCCGCTAATACAGGTTTGATTGTATTGTAGACTTAATTAGGGTTTAGGACAGGTTTGTCAGAAAAGGTTTGGGTAATTTTGAATAGACTTGAGAATAGGCTTGGCCAGTGCAACCAACTTGTAAAAAGAGAACTGTTCTTGCTGTGAAGTTCATCACGTTTCATTATTTCATTCTTCGTATTTGATTGTGACGTTCTATTTATTAATTCGTTTTCGTTAAAGCATTGTTTTAATGTTATCTTACTCTTTGTTTTTCATTCTACAGCCTGTCTGCCGACCGCAACACATTCACGAATATAAGTACGTTTTGTGTTATTATCGTAGTTCTTCTTTGCTGGAAAAATTGTGTTACTGAATTAGTGATACTGCCAAACCAGTATTAGCAGACTACAAATCATGACCACCTTTGTAGAGCAGCCACCTGTGTATAAAGACCACTCTTCATTTAACCCCAAAATGACACTTTCTATTTAAATCAACCTTGACAGAAAGACCACCTGTCTATAAAGGCCATTTTTCTCAGATCTCAGAGGTGACCGTTGTAGGCAGATTTGATTTGATTTGATTTGATTTGATTTGATTTATTTGTCAAAATAAGTAATAATGATTGACAGGCAAGCACAGGAAAGTAAAACTACTTACACTATACGTGCAGCCTAATAACATTTACAAAAGCGCGATAAATTTACAGAATCTAAACGACGTTTAAAAACAGAAAATGAAGCAGAGGTAACAACATCACCAGTAAGGGAATTCCATACAGGAAAGACTCGATTACTGAAAGAATATAGCGTAGAATTATTAACAGGAATGGCTAATGGCTTTAGCTTCTTTGAATTACCACGTGTTGTGTGATTGCAGTCTTGTAAAGAGAGTAGATTGTTCTCAGGAAGATCAAGCACACCGTAAATAACTTTGTATGCCATATACAAGTCGAGCTTGATTCGACGGAGTTCTAAACTATCAAGCTTTAAAAAATATCACTGTACTTCCTTCCTGTCTTGCCATGTTTATGTCGGCATTGCAGATTTATAGGTAAGCTATGTGAGATATTGTAAGAGACTATCTGTCAGTTACGGCTGATTGAAAAGGCTCAAAAACAATATTATTGTTCAATTTAAGTATGATTTTGTTTATTGTTGTTGTCTATAGACTCACAGCTTATTCACTTTATGCTGCAGTCTCTGTTGGTCTTCAGGTAAGCTCAATTAAAAATGTATACTGGTCACTGGATGAAATTCCTTATCACTCATCTATTTTGATGAAGATACCTCGATGTGATTCTGTTTCTTTTAAACAGACTAATGACATTATTGAATACTTGCGACGTCTCAGCAAGACAACCATACCTCCCGGTATTGCGGACTTCATCAAGGTAAGATTGTGTGACTGTCCTGCGTGTCTAGATCATTCCAAACAAGCTTAACAAGGATGCCTGAGTATGTTGCTTCAGGTATTATGCCATTCATTAAAGTGTAGTGATCAGCTGTAAGTGATTTTTCAAGAAATGATTAATGCAACTATTCTCTTGTACCTGAACTTCTATGGTTAGGCCTAACGATAGACAGTTAGACTACACCAGCATCATACCTTGTTTGTCCGGGTGATGTACAGCCCGTTTAATCAAGTTCTACTTTTCCGGTGTCATAATTATGTAATGTGAAGATTAATGTTCTCATTATTGCTTGTGGTTGATTTGTTATTGATTTTCGTTCTATTGTGTTATTCTTTTTATTTCCTCTCTTTCTGTAGATGTGTACTCTGAGCTATGGCAAAGTCAAACTTGTCTTGAAGCACAATCGCTACTACGTGGAAAGCAGCTTTCCTGTGAGTAATTGATTAGTTCCACCAAAGTAACTACCAAAGATAAGAGGCTAGTCTGGTATATGCTTCGTTCCTATGAAGGGGCACGCAAGAGACCTTTGTATGTGTGAGATATTCAAATAGGATAATTATGTGAATTTCTGCTTGGTTTTTATGATTCCACTCTGGTCGTTGTTGTTGAAACGGTGATGTTTGGCAAACAGCCCGTTCCTCCTCTTTTTCGCTACCGAATCACACGAAGCAGAGATCAGCAGAGGCAATGACAACATTATGCCTTTGGTGGCCAAGGGCATGTCTAAGCGTGTTGCCATACGCCTGACTATAACGGACTGATAGGCACTTAGACAATGCCCAGGACTCACAACCTTAAAGGAAAACTGGCTCGATAGTGTGCACCTGACAATTAGCAGCAAACCAAGTCATGTCTACCATCTTGTTCTTCCAGGATGCATTGCAGAAGCTTCTTAAAGACCAAGGGATCCAAAGCTGCAGGCATGATCATGTTGATTATAGTAATCATTTGATGGGCAGTACTGCCTAATAGATTGGAGCTGCTCCTTTTCAAGTATACTGCTTATTGCCGTGAATGTGCAGACATACCGCAGCACTAGCCCAGTATCATCAACGGTGTTACAAGTTAATCGATAGCGTGATTGCTAATTAGTTGAGCTTTCATTTTGCAGATAAGCATGCTTTAGTTGTATTTAGTATACAGTAGTCAAACCTGTATTAACGGCCACCTCTATAAAACAGCCACCTGTGTATAAAGGCCACTCTTCATAACCCCAAGATGGCACTTTCTATATAACACAACCTGGACAGAAAGGCCACCTGTTTATAAAGGTCAGTTTTGCAGGTCCCAGAGGTGACCGCTATAGGCAGGTTTCTCTGTATAATTAATTAGTTATTACTAATTGTTGTTCGGCTCCATGGCAATCACGTTGTCAGACAGGGAAATAAAAATGGATGAACATCATCATTATTTCGCTCAGAAATCGGACATCTTTGCTTTGTTTGCTGAGTCATGTCAGACATATAAGCAGTATACCGTAGTTGATTTCTCGAATAAAGATGTGATATTAAACGTGTTTAGCCGAGTTTTCATCAAAAGAGGTAACATGAAAGTGCAAGCTTGTGGATTCCTGCTGAAGCTTCTGACACCATTCTCTCATTTCCTGCAGAAAAATGGATACTACACAATTTTCAAAAGATGATCGTCTCATTACATCAAAGTTCACGAGCAAATCAGCACTCAAGGTTAGTCGATGCACTTCATTGCTCTACTTCATTTTGATGCGTGACTCAAATATCAAGAAATTAAATTAATACAAGATAGCTATTGCAACAAAGAGTGTCAAGCATATTTCAGGCAAGTGACTTGTGGAACTTCAAAAATGTTGTTTACTTGTTGATGTGGGCCACCGGCTAGGATGTCCAATCATGTGACCCGGGTTCGGCTTCCTGTCCAGTCGATACGTATATGTATATTCTGTAGTTGTTGAGGGCCTCAAGGCAGAGAGGCGATTGGTTTAATAAGTTACAGTGAAACCTTTAATAGTGGCCACCTCTATAGAGCAGCCACCTGTGTATAAAGGCCACTCTTTGTAACCTCAAAAATGACACTTTCTATAGAAATCAACCTGTCTAGAAAGGCCACCTGTCTAGAAAGGTCACTTTTTCAGGTCCCAGAGGTAACCGTTATAGACAGGTTTCACTGTATGATTATATATACGTAATCCTATTAAGTGTGTTCCTTCAACTGCATGTCTGTTTCACAACTATAAGTTTTAATTATTGTTCAATTTTACCCCACATGGACGCCTAGAGTATCCTCTGTGTAGAAGTCAGCAACACAAGTCCTCCTTCGCAATTAGGGTCATCAATGCTTATAATTCTCATTCCCTCAAAACCAGATCAACATTGAATATTTATACCTTTAAAACACTTATATGATGAAAATCTATCTTGCCATTTATGATTTGATTGTAATTAGCTAGTGCCATCTTCTGACTATAATTTGCATGTCATGTCGTTTTTCAGAAATATATACACACTTTTATATACATAAATGGCGTTCTGATTATAATCAGTTGTAGCAACCAGCATTTACACGTTTGTTCATTATTTTAAATATAATGATGGGACTATTTTGCAGTTGAATAAAGCGGCTCCAGGTGAAAATAACGACAATCAATCTAATGACACGACACAAGGAGAAGAGGTAAGCTTAAATTCAGCAGTCGTACTGCATGTTGGGGGTCCATGCTGTTACAACAAGCAGCGTTGCTTAAGGGATGACCCTGATCATGTGAACCTAGACTGTTTTAATTTATCCTTACCTTGTATTCATCTTGCTTATTTCATGATCAAAATAAACTATCTATCTATCTATCTATCTACATCATAGCAGTACGCCCCATTTCATGCTGATATTTGCTTTCACAAAGACTTCGATGGTTATGCCATCGATAAGGAACAATAATAGGAGGGAGACAAGCATGAGGGCAGTGTATATGAGCTACTGAACCAATACGAGTGTGGTGTCTTAGCTATCCACCTGTACCAATTGCGAAGATGCAACTTTGTTGAGCCAGACTTAGTCATGAACTCAAGCCAGACAGATAATAGACAAGAGATAGTTTAGTACATGTATTGATCAACAATCCACGGAACACTGAGTTACAGAGGAGAGATTACAAGGTTATATAGATTACATGAATATGAGGTTTACCAATACGAGGCTGTAGCACTACAACTTTCATCCATCCACGCCCCTTCTTAACTGTAGTCTGTACTAGTAGTAATATCTCAACTGCTTATCAGTGTGACCGTGCTTGGTGGGGGTTTGGTAATGACAGGGTTCCTATGCTAGCAGTGCACAGCGCGTGCCGCATACCTTCCACCGACATAGCACCCATGCCACGCTCATCTTGGGCTCACGCTCATCTCAGTTTAATTAGTTATTGCCAATACTGCTTGACTGGTATTGATACGACTGGGACAACAGCTCAGTGATCAGACAGGCTGACGATAACTGTAGTCACTATGGCAGCTGTTTTTGTGTACCGAATTTTATTCCTCTTACTGCTCTTAGGATGCTCAAAGCAAGATTCCAAATGATATTTATGATTACCTGGGAAAGATTGCAGATGACGACGACGATGCGGAAGAAGAAGTAAGATTCTGCATTGTTATTCCAGTGTTATGATCATTGTATTCAAATGAAGCTATGGATCAGTATTAATGTAGTTATCAGAAAAGTAATGGCATTGCTCTTGGTCTACAATCAGAAAAGAATTCAAGCAACCTCATTGTGCTAGACTAGTGTGAAAAATGCTGCAACATTTGCAACAAAAAGTGCAAAAATATGTTGACGAACTTGACAAAGGTTGTTTGTGTAGTTATTCCGATTCATTAGCAACTGTGAAAATGTAGCAATGTTCAAACACATTATTACCATTTAAGGAACAAAAGTATTACACTACAGATTCCATTGTTTTCAATCACAGTTTGTATTTCAACTCACAGGCAATTGATTGTAACAGCTTATTTCAACCGCTAACAATATTGTATAACCTTATTGGTGCAAGTGTTGCTATGAGCAGGGTTTACAACGGCTTGTTTACTTTCTAGACTCAAACTGTTTCATTTGAAGTGAAGCAAGAATGCATTGAAGACCTACAGAAGAGGTATATTGACGGCAAATGGAATTGTTTTCTATTAGGGCTAGTGTTAACGAATTACCACGTGATCAGGCTGTTGAGAATACTTATAACGAAAAATGTTTTTTGTTTGATTCGAACAGTCTCTGTTACACATGTTATGTTGTTAAAACAGAGGCTGTGTCAAGCTGCAGGTGGTGATAGCCTCTTGTATGAGGCTTCATTCCTCGTTGCCCTTGGTTATGAGATAAGCCATTTTACACACAAACACCGGCTTGTCGTTGCTAATTTACTGTTTGATCACAGGCGTGTTTAGTTTGTTATATCCAAACACGCGGGATATAGAAAAATACAGGAAAAGCAGCAGAAAACAGAAGCCCTGCAAGTGTTTATTTTTGACTCACGGTTACCATGGTAACGTGACGTCTATGCTATGAGAGGGGGAAAACGGAGTGTTTTTTTCTTCACATGCTCACATCATCTATCTTGCGCAGACTAGGCTGCTTTGCGAGAAAGACAATAGGAAGACAATGACTCGACAAAAGTTGAGCAATAATATTCCAGGAGAGTGTAGGGAAATGCAGTGAATCAATAAACATCCTTGCATGAAATTTATTTTGTGGGCGTTAATTGACTATTGCTTGACACGCTTCAAGCGCGACAATAGCGGTTACGTTGTTGTCGTCTCACTATGATTGCTGTGAAGTGTGAACAAAAGTGTTTGCTCGCGGATATAACACGGGTGAACCGAATTGAACAATTGCTCTGATTTGGCATCAAATAGGCTAAAAGCAACATATGTATTTATATAAAGGATTTTGAAATTTAAACCACAAAGATACAACAGCTTTAAGGAAAAGGGTCCACTGTCCGCGTTAGCCAGAAGAGGTGTCTGCTTAACGAAGGTGTCGTTAATTAAGGCAGGTTCAACTGTAGTTCATGTCTTATGTTATTTACGTTGTAATTATTATATGGATGCATTATCCATGAGTCATGCTCAGAGAGCTTCTATGTTTTATTTTTCAAATGCTAATGCAGGCTCGACTATACAATAAGTTTTTCGATTATTTGAATTAAATAGACACTGTACACTTGCTGGGCTTATATGAATGTGATTGCTGTTTCATATCTGACTATTTCTGATTTATACCTAATGAAGGGCTCCTTGGGGTTGAACTTAGCATGTACAGTGAAACCTGTCTATAACGGTCAACTCTGGGGCCTGAGAAAAATGGCCTTTATAGACAGGTGGCCTTTCTGTCCAGGTTAATTTCCATAGAAAGTATCATTTTGGGGTTATCAAGAGTGGCCTTTATACACAGGTGGCTGCTCTATAGAGGTGGCCGCTCTATAGAGGTGGCCGCTAATACAGGTTTGACTGTATTCTTGTAATGTCTTAGCTACTGCTTGCAAAGTTCATTAGTTGTTTTGTCGGAATTGCCAAACCCAGGTGCAATTTGCTCAACTTGATATTTATTATTGAGCAGATTCTATTTTGAGATCTTAGTTGGGTTTGCTAACAGTTTCCCTTATTTTCCAGATGTATCGAGCTCGATTATCCTCTGCTAGCAGAATACGATTTCAAAAATGACACCGTCAATCCTGACTTACCGTAAGTAGACTGCCGGCTGGAAGCGATATGAATGAAATGTGAAGATGTCATCGTACTGAGATCTCATATTTCAGTTTGACTAGAACTGCCTTGTACTCATCTACAAAAAGGCTTATGTTTTTATTGTAGGGTTGACTTGAAACCAACAACAATTCTTCGTCCTTACCAGGTACTAAGATGTCACGATGCTCTGTTGTGTTTCGGATCTGGCATGTGTTTTTATGTTAAAGGGATAAAGGGATACCACATTTCTCTGATTCTTTACTCATCATCATCATCATCATCATCATCATCATCATCATCATCATTATCATCATCATCATCATTATCATCATC
>OFHS01004228.1:1562-14549 GCA_900245855.1 Calvadosia cruxmelitensis | reverse complement strand
AAGCCTACGACAATCTGCTACGACATGCCCTTGGATATCACTGGCCCACCATCATCACCACTGTTGAGCTATGAAAAATCACACCATCAGCCCGGTCTGTCGTCCAGCAGCGTCGGATGCGCTTTATAGGCCATGTCATACGCTCTGAATCGTACGCTCCCCAACCTCTCCATGACTGCCTTTGGTGGCAACCATCGTCTATGTTTCGTCGTGGTCATGGTCAATCGTTTTCGTATCGTGATTTGTTAAACCTAGATTTCTCGTTGTACACTAAGTCTGATGTATGTAACCGTAAATTGTGGAATTCCGTGTGCAATGGTGTCACGAAGAAAAAGAGGAACGGGTTGTTCTCGTAACAACACCGTTTCATCATCATCACCCAAATTATGAAGCATCACAAGTTTCAATGTTACTGTGATTTAATGCATAGCTATGACCAAAATACAATTTTTTCAAATGCTTTACATTGTTTACTCTCGGTTACTATGGTAACTTGTGGATCTATGCTATTGGTGGTTTGTTGTCCTACTATACTATAGCAGTAATTGTAGATCGGTACCAAGCACAACAGTCTGAAACAAATGTCAAAGTAAATCAGCCTTCCTTTGAGACAGGAGCAGATCCAGGCGGTCAAAACATTCACATGACTCACATGGAAAGAAGAAAGTTCAAATTTGATTTTGATGTTGCTGAAGATGGAACACCTATTCTTGAAAACATTTTGGTCATCCAGTTATTGCTTTCACCGACTGAGCTGTGCCTGTCTGCCCTTCAGCAAGAGGCTGAGCCTTTAAGGAGATATAAATTGTTGGCGTCCATGTCTGTCTTTCTTTCTTTTAGACGACTAAAGCCTTTGGCAAGCCAATGTTCAAGAAGGACTCAGGCCACTTGGTGTACGTGTCATCGTTGGCGGGATTCACCGGTACTGCTGGCTTGTCAGACTACTGTGCATCGAAGTTTGCTGTCAATGGTTTCTTTGAGTCACTCTACTCGGAGATCTATGTCACGGAGAGTAAAGTAAAGGCTACCATGATCTGTCCTTATTACATCAATACAGGAATGTTTGACGGTATTTCAATCAGGTAATCAATCAGGTAGCAAAATAATGTGGCACTTTCTTGTATATCTTCTTAACTTGAATTCTTATTATTTGTTACTTTGAGCCTCAACTATACCATTATGTGACCACTTTTCTCCTTCCAAATCAAGCTGTGCTGTTGTTATATGACCACGTGGGCTATTTGCCACAACTTTCATGTAGCTGTTACATTATGCAATGCCATTTAATTTATGCAATATCAGCCGTAACATGATTGTTGTAATATTATAATCAGTTCCGTGCGGTTTCTCGTTGTGTCATTTCCAAACTTTTAGGCTCTACAAATCGTAAATAGTTTGGACCGTATTATGTAGTTTTGTATATATTTCTGCAAGTAATCTTACTAGTGATAGTGTTTTATGTTACATACTTACATTACATTCAAGTTTCACCAATTTATGGCCAAGCGATGATTATCTGAACTCGGTCGTTTGTTCTCTGACTCTCATCTACATATGGTTGACACTCTCTCTCTCTCTAGTCAGGTGGCCACATGTTGGCTGCTGTGGTCAACAATGTGTGCTTCCACCCTTCCCGATCTTGGGCGGCTAGAGCTGCCCTTGACAGATTCAGCCCCGTCCACTCCTCTAAGTCTTTCGACCAGGTTCTGGTTGGCCTTCCTCTCCTCCTGCGCCCTTCCGGCTTCCCTTGTATGATGAGATTCTCTAGGCCTGGATGACAACACAGATGACCGAAGAGGCGCATTTTGCGTTTTATCATCTGCTTCTTCAGTTTCAGCTCCGTGTTCAAACGTTGCAAAACCCAGCCGTTTGTTCTGCGGTCTCTCCAGGATATTCCAAGAATCCTGCGGTAGCTCCACATTTGAAATGCATCGATCTTCTTATTTAGCTTTTCCGAGAATGTCCAGGACTGGTTGACACAGTTTTTATTAATAATAAAATTGTTATTATTGCATTTTGAATAATTGGTATATCCCGTCACGTGCAGGTTTCCGTCTATTGGTTCTCCTCTTGATCCGGATTATGCTGCAGACAAAATGGTGGACGCCGTCCTTACTGAGAAAGTGGTCCTCATCATTCCACGCTACTTCCATTTTGGTATTTTCATTAAAGGGTATGTTCTGCTGCCAATCGTTGATGCATAGTTTGATGATTGCAGTGGCATTTCTGTGCATTAATTTCTATTCTAAATTTCTTTCTTCCTCTTTTTCATTCAGTCTCCTTCCGATCAGAGCATCTCTTGCACTTGGGAAATTTTTGGGCTTCTTAAATAGCATGGATACGTTTGTTGGTAGATCTGGCAAGAAGACCCAATGAGGGCATCACAGAGGAATTTAGACATTTAGGGTGACGTTATTCATTTTAATTCCAATTATTTCAAACACGAAATCATGACAAATTATAGCGCTATATTGTGTCATTATGATATAGCAAGTGTTCAATACCTCATAAACAAGTTTGCAAGTACAGAGTGTAATTACTCAACCTAGTGTATTTGTGTAGGCATAATTATACATGTATTCTGTGCGAAATATTTTTATGACATACATATTTCAATCAATCCACCGCCTGTTCATTGCTCCAATCCTCGTTTTTGTTTCACAATTTCCTTATGTGCTGTGACCTGTGAGCTCTTATCCAAAGCCATTCAAGCTTGACCTTTAAAAACTTTCAAAATGGCAACCCAATCAAATGGCTTGCTCGTTAAGACAGATGTCATGATTTTGCTCCGAAAAGGCACATCAGACTATTTAAATGTTCATTTGGAATTTGCCAATCAAATAGCTTTGTTTTCGTTTAGAAATAATGTGTGCTGTTAAAGCAGCCGATTGCTTTTCTGAAGTGACCGTCTCTGACCTTGCAAGCATTACCAGTTCTCCATGTGAGTAATCTTTGCTCGGTTCGGTCGCCTTGCATTGTTTTGTTTATGCCCCCAACACATACCGGTATTCAACAGTCAGCAGCCCTTCGTCCCCTTTGTGGGCGGGAACCACGCCCCTGCTCCTGCCCCAAGCAATGATGGCCTCGTCTGATTTTCTTCCCATTGAGGCTGCTAGCACATGGCTGGAATATGGCCGCTGCGATGATGGCGAGTGGAGCGTTGCAGCGCAGCAATAATAGTCGAATGTGCGATGAAACGGCACTATCCTTACTGTCAGAGCTGTGTTTGGACGATTCTGTTGATCCAAAGAGGCTTTTAATGCTTGTGAAAGCCTTATACGACTCGAAGATTCTGCAATTTGAGGTTTGTCATGAGTCAAGTTACAGACTTACAGCTAATAGTTCCTAGTCCTACGCTACGCTCTGTCAGTGTAGTTGTCGTTGACTCTAGTTTCTAGTATATAAACAGCTATTATTATTCTATTTGGCTTGATCTTTACACGGGTAGTGAATAAATCACGCTTGCCAGGCTACTCTTGACTAGGACGTTGCCCCTTTTCCGTCCTTGCTCCTGGTCTTGTCAGTCTATTTAAATTCCTTCCATACCCGTAGCCGAGGCCAAGATCGGATTGAAAGGTGCCCTTTACTGTAGACTGGCTATAGTTTAGTACTAACTTTCAAAGCAAAAGTCTTAATCTGTCTGAAGAATTGGCGTGTGCATGTCTGCATGACGTATCCGGCATAGGGGAAAGCGGCCTGGCCGCTGCCCCGCTCTGCAACTGAGTATGCCAGCAGGTGGATTGAGGCTCCTTTTGGTTTTTCGTTTATAAATCACATTTACTGCGCGCAATGCCAATGTTACAGATATGAAAACAAACCTCATTACTTCCGTATAAAAGGTTAATTGTCTCAGGTTTATCAATTTCAAGATGTTAACTGTCAACGGAAATATTCACCTCTACTCCGTTGAGGTGCAATTGGACAGATCGGGGTGAATCAGGTGATTGGATCACCTTCACAATACAATTAGCTTCCGACCAATGTGTAGGTACTAGAATACGGGGATGAGAATCTTCCGCAGATCTGCGGAATTCTGCGGATTCTCGAAGTTCTTAGCTTCCTGGTCAATCTTGCAATTCTTTTAAGTCCGTAGAGAAAGCTTATGTGGGGTAGGGTGATCGTAGACTCTGGTGTGTCACACAAATGTTGATCGCAAGTTCATAACAAGCAATATTTTTTCTTTTCGAAATGACCTGATTCTGAACAAAGGTCGACAAACATCGCCATTTTGGATTGTTCTAAGCATTTTTTGGTTGGTTGTTTCTGCTTTGACCAATCAGTGGCGCGATAGTTTCACCGGCTTCAGAACACGTTCAGAAGCATCTGACTTCGAGCAAGGCTGCTAGGAAATGTCAAAGTAATTATTGCTACAGTGAAACCTGTCTATAACTTTCACCTTTGGGATTTGAGGAAAATGAATTTTATAAACAGGTGGCCTTTCTATCCAGATTGATTTCTATAGAAAGTGTCATTTTGGGGTTATGAAGTTATGAAGAGTGGCCTTTATACACAGGTGGCTGCTCTATAGAGTTGGCCACTAATACAGGTTTGACTGTACTGCGAGAACCTTAGGTCGATCTCTCAGGAACAGCGCAGACTGCGCACTATAAGTTTTGTTGGGAGCTAATAAATTATGGATCTAGTTGATGTATTGCACTGGTTGAACGTTCCTACAAGATCAAATCAAAGCTATTTACCGTTCTTGAACCCTTTACCTTTGCAATTATTGATTTATGTTGTGCATTTCGCCTCTTCTTGATATGTAGCTCAGCCGCAGTTATCACATGTAAGGACGCTTTTTCCAGAGAAGAATGTGTATGGCTTTGCAGATTTCCACCATGTATTACATGAATTCCATTCTGGATGTGGACAGCGTGGGCTTTGCTGCTGTTCTTACGTTTTTCTGTTTGTACTTTTCATCAGGATTCAAAGATTTTGGAAGATGTAATCACTGTCATTGGAAAGTTACTTAACAGCAAGGAATCTCCTTGGGCATTGGCTAGTTTAACTGCCTGTTGTATTGACCGCTGCAATGCCCTGGTGTTAAGTAAATACTCTGCTGCGTGGCTGAGATCATTCTGTCACCTACTTTCATCGAGCACCAGTCCAGTCCTACGTGCATTGCTATGTCAGAACATGTCAAAATTGATAAGCTTGTCAACAGAGAACAGTGGATTATCCAGAGAGATTTCCAATGATGTCATTCCACTTGTAATCCGTTGTCTTATTCATGCTGGCAATGACCTCGAACACAGACATCTTCTTGGTGTGATTTTACAGTGCATGCGCCACTATCCTGGACCATCGGGAAAATTTATTGTGGAAATTAGAGGTTTCTGCATGAGTATCATTCGATCGTGTTCTGGCGAAGCAAGACAAATGTGCTGCCGCTGTCTTGCTTTGATTCCATGGTGCGAATCTGATGGTGGAAATAAACTGAAGTTTGCTGAACGTTGGCAACGACATTGTGCCATGATTTTACGTGGCCTTGATGGATTGTTAGATATATTGTTTCTTGTGAAAAACACAGAGCAACCGACCAGTGCAGTTTCCTTCTTCAGTCATATTGATGCAGCACTTCCTACGAGGCAGCCAGACCGTGGCATTGAGACCGCGGAAAGATTGGACATTTTGTTCTCGGTGCTGTCTTGCCTACTGGAGATGGGGACGACTGCACATATTCTGTTGCCCTTACAATCACTGTTGGATGTCCTGTCACGTGTCGTTACTCTTAGCGGTAATGCAATGACTGCCTCAAACACAATCGAATTAGCAATGCATAAAGGGATACTTCCTTCAGTGTTTCTGAATTTGTTAAAACTTGCTGTTAGCTTGATAAAGCAATGCGGCTGTAATCTTGCAATGTATTCCACTGTTATGTTCAACATGCTATTGGATATGCATGACTACATCCAAGATTCTCGTCATTCCACCTACTCATCCTTCCCTGCCGTTGTCATCGCTTGGCTGGAAGTGTCAGAGGCATGGCTTTCTCATGTCGGGTCAATACCCGTTCAACACATTCAACGTGTTGCTGATATCTTTCTGAAAGAATCCATGCCAATGGGTGAATCGAGGCCGGTAGGTCGCCAGAGCAAGAAGAGGTCTTTAAGCAAAGCCATGGAGGAGGATTTCAATGCGCAACAGCGATGTAGACCAACAGACTGCCATGCGAATGCTGGAATTGCGACCACTTCGCTCAGGACTCTTAATGCATTTATCAATCAATCAGGACCTATGATCCCAAGCACTATGCAAACTAAAATCATCAATGCCGTAATTTCTATTGCTGTGCAAGCGTTGGGTTGTTCTCCCAAATGTACTGATGATGTACCAATCCCTTACGGTGACCACAAATGCCGGCTTGGTCTCTGCATAGTGATCTCTTCACTATTGACTCTATTCCATGCATCATCACCTTCGCCAGTGCCTTTGCTTTTATCCCTTTTGTCCAGAGGTTGTCATGACGTCAACATTATTGTTTCTTCATTCTGTACTACAAGTCGTCGCTCCCTCGACTGTGTTCTGAAACCAGCCATCCCATCCCTTCGCGACTATAACGTTCAGGACATTGAACCACCGTCAGCAGCCGTCCCATCTTTTCACAACTATAATATTCAAGACATTGAACCGTCAGCAGCCATCCCATCCCTTTGCAGCTATAACGTTCAAGACATTGAATCGTCAGCAGCCATCCAGAATGAACCTACTCATCACATCATTCCAACTGAAAGATCGCCATTGAACGCTGAAAGCAACTCAGCGCACCATGGAGTGCCAGTCGTCTTGACGAGATTAATAGATTCATGTGCTACAGCTTCAGACAAGATTCTCAGCAATGATGATGTCGCCTCTTGTCTTACTTCAGATAGAAATAAGAAACTAATTAATACTGATGCTGACACCTCGAAAAAGCGCCCAGCTGACTCCGATGAAAATGACATTACTAATGATGACGCGGAACTCAGCAAACGTCTCAAGACATCTGCAGAGAACAGCATCAGTGTGTCAAGTTCTCTTTCTGTGTCCACTTGCATTGAGCCGTCTAGGGATGAAGATATCAACGCCAGTGCAGTTGATCTAGACTCCATCACTGATGCAACTGATAGGAACAGAGATGTCAATCTGTGTGATGTTTCATCTGCCAGCAATGTTGATTTGGAACTCAAAGAGATGTTGATGAGTTTTGTTGATGCGCCACCAGACTCAGATTGAGCAGAGCCAGCCTGCTGTAGTCCCATCTCGTTTTATTCGTCCAAATCAGCCAAGGATTCTGTCAACGTATGTGAGTCACCCAGTGTAATGAGTCACCCAGTGTAATGAGTCACCCAGTGTAATGACCTATTCGATGTAATACAACAGTGCTTAAATAGAACAGCGTGGCCTTGTGAATACCTCGTCAGTCTCTTTAGTGTACATCAACTGCAAATCTATTTGTTTCCTAAACTTTAGCGAGTTCGGTCACAACCAAGCTTTCTACACAATACTTCTGTCACGAACAAGGGCTGGTGTGAAAATATCAATTTTCTGGGAATGGTAGAAGGGACTGGTTGCGAGTCTCTCAGGTGAACCCCCTTAAGACAAATACAGTAACTACCCCAGGGGGTATAGACGGAAGGGATGAAATGGTTGCCATGGATTCACGGTTGACAAATAAACACCATTCAATAGTAATTATTATGAGCCTAACTTAGAGTCCTGCAGTACATCTTTGTCCAACCAAGAGAATGCACCACGGCACACAGCAGTGATGCAACAAAGGGAAAGTGGTGTGGCTAATTATGATGAATACCACCAATTCATTATAATGCTCATTCGCAAGGAGATCTGGTAATGCTTGCACGTTAAGAGACAATCACGTCAGAAAACTGCCCGCATTTTAAGAGCTCAAAATCTTTAAATAAAATTGTGTGTATGTACTTGTGTTAGAGGCTGCATGAAAATGAGGCAGCGTCGGAGCAGTCCGTGCGCACGTGACCTTCGCCCTCACTCTCGTTGTAGCAGCTTACGGAAAGAGCGCTTTCTGGCTGTGTAGTGTGAGTTTGACAATTTGTAATAGTTATTAATTTCGAGCACCTAAACTTGAGAAGTGTGTTCTTCTCTGAGTGGTGTACTTGTCTTTGTTTCTCTTACGTCTTTGAATCTTACAAAAACTACAAATACTTGATTAGCAAATTCCAAGTTAATTGAAATCTGAGCTGTCTACATGCTTACTCCAAGTGATGTAAGAATATATTCTAACGAATATTCTTGGAAATGAATTAAATATGGATTTTTGTAATTAAGTTATAAATTTATTTTACGTAGTTTTCAATTATAGGGAAATTCATCATGTTAACGCTTGTTCATCGAGGAATCAATGAACACTTTAGACATAGTGATATTTTGTAGTTAAATAAATGAATCGTTGTAGATTTTTCTCTCCGCATTGCCTATGTTTACGTGAGATTCAAGCGGATAATTTACGTCATCGCGCGCGACCCTGCCCGATATATTCGTTAGGCATTTCAATCGGAGGAAGAATTTCACTTCGGGAAGTACTTTAGTTTTGTATCGTACAAGTTTCCCAAACCTATGTAATGTGTCTATGCATAGTTTAAGTTTGTTCCGCTGTAAAAATGTTTCTGTCATTGTATTTAGAGTATAAATACCGTAGATATTTTGTTAGAGTTTTAAGAGTTACTTGAAGTTGCAAGAGTCGTATCGGCGATCAAGAGCTAAAGTATACACAAGAAATTACGATTGCATGTTATTTCAAGTCAATGGGGACTTCAGGGGACAAGCAAGAAGTACTCTTCTGAAGCGACAAGGCGTCCTTCGTACAACAGTTGCTGGACGAGTCTTCGGTGAGTCCGTTCTGATCTACTGTAGTTAAATTTCTGGTTCTTGCTTTAATCAAATTGGGAAGAATCCCATTGGAAGTTTATTCATCGTGCAGTGCAGTAGCAAATTACGGGGTTTTAGTACAGTCCGCTCCATCCCTTTGCTTTTGCTATTGTACACTTGTGATATTGTAATATAATTGTTTTATTAGACATGTTTGTTATTATGTTAAACAAATAAAAGTCAATACATTGTCACTTATCAATGCCATTCTTGTTTTATTTCCTATGCGATAGTATACAGTATATGCGGTCTCTACAACCCCCGGTTGGACGTCTGGAAATGCCCGATCGCCAAGATGGCCGAGAGCGACTGAGGACATAGGGTTCCATTTTCAGGCATGCGCAACATGTACCTTTAGCAGATAGTACTTCAGTCGACTTCATGACATGACACTGATCTGCTTCCGTTCCCAAGGAAACAACAATTATTATTATTTACACGTTTGACGTTCTGCTTATTGATCTCTTGCTGCTATTTACAACCGTGGCCTGTTGCTATGGAGGCGTCTTTGCCCTCTTGCTGATTGGTCCGTTATTCTTCGCATTTGCTGCTTTTGTTTTGTCTAATGGAAAGTATTTGCTCAGCAGCGTGTTATAAATGTACGGCCATGGCTTCATGGACATTTGGCCAAATGACGTCTTATCTGGAGACATAGTCCTCTGTGGCGCTTTGGCTGGAAATGGATTCTGTCGCTTGGCAACTACACTTGCCATATCCTGTGTGACGCGGGGAGAGTTTGAAGGTGAGGCACCGCCTGGTAATCGAAGCGGGGCAATTTGTTGAAGAGACCCCGGGCCTCCCTGGAGCGACTGTCCACGGAAGGGGGATTCGACATGGGGTCTTATAGATGCTGACATCGTTTCAGTGTCAAACGGCCGATGACTGGATGGACCACTGATCCTGTTATCCGGATGAAGCGAGATCCTTTCATCGAAATCGGATGCATGAGTATCGTGAGTCACATCATGCAATCCGGATAGGTGATTGGATGGACCACTGATCCTGTTATCAGGATGAAGCGAGATCCTTTCATCGAAATCGGATCCATGAGTATCGTGAGTCACATCATGCGATCCGGATAGGTGATTCCATGCCGGTCTCTCATCGAAATGCTTCTCTTTGTCGTCTGGAACGATCGACACGTGGTTATCGATCTGAGATGACGCTAGATGATGTTCTTCAGGGACAATCCGGATTGGATGATGATGGTCTTCGGATTGATCCGCATGATCAACAACAAGCACACGATCGTAATATGGTCGTCGTGATGTGCTATAGCGAGCGGACGTTGCCGTTGGCTTCATATAAACCACCAATGGCGTTGGCGTATAAGGACCGATATCTGGAATAAGATGAAAACAGATTCAATTATAGAGTCATGACAAGCCTTACGGTGGGTTTTACTCTATTTAATTCCTCACTGTTGTTCAGTAGTGATATGTTTGTCAGTGCCTTTATCAGAACAGACAGCGCGAATCACAACAATGATACCGAATGGGGCCAGAAGCATATAAAGCGAATACGTCGCCTGTTATACCGATCGACAGTTCTTTACATCGGCTAATCATCTTTCCTATCTCTTCATCTTGTAAGTTTCAAATCAAGAATTATGCACAATACATCTATCGAAATCTTAGTTGTAGAACAACGTATAAAACTATCAGATGCAATAGCAATAAAGCCAATAGAACCACAAAAGGTTCATTATTCACAGCATGGTCAGCTTTTGAATCAGTTCCATCAATGCAACATCTTTAAACATTAGTCTCATTTTCATGTGGTCTCCGTTTGATTTGTATAATGTAAGGGCTTTCACTGTATTGGCTTGTAGTTGTTCTACATTTCGAGGCAATCGTTGATGGATCATCAGAAAGTCCATCTCGAGTTCACGGCTGCAGCAGGCAGTGTTGCTCTTTGGGTTATCTATGCTCTCCTTATTAGGGTATGTCCCGGGTCTTCAGATGCTGCACAACCAGACTTAACAGACGAGGTCTTAATTGAACTTCATCTCACCTGAGTCGTCTGTAGGATGAATCGCAGCGACGTCATCGTCCATTGCCATGAATGCGTATTGCCCTGAAATCGTAAATCACTTGATCAGTCCGTTGCTATCGTTACTTGAAGTGAGACTCAAACGATGCAAACTACCTGTCTTAAGCGACCACTGCCATTTGGATGGTCGCTTAGGACAAGTTTGACCTTATATCGAAATCTGAAATATTCACTTCTGTCACGTAGCATGTTTGTTTTCTTGTGAGAATGGGAGAAAGAGATAGTCTTCAATGGTCATTTACAAGCAGGTCTTCTTGCGAAAAGTGTCAAAGCGAAATAGTTCTACTCATGTTTCAAAGTTCTTAACAGACCAATGCTTTGATCGAATGCAGTCATAAACATTTGAAGTACGGAATATAGGAGTATTGCAGTGCGCCATGACAATTCACTTGAATTATCACGATTTGGACGAGAGGTACTAAGTATTGGGATTATGCTTTCTTCCAAAGTGTTCTCTATATACTTTATCATTACTTACGTTCACAGTTTCGTCCTTCGTAGCCCATCGCGCAGACGCAGTGGTATCCAGCCTCGTCAAAGTTCATGTCGGGATGATTGTTGCGATCGAGGCACGTGCCATTGTGCAAGCATGGCTTCGCATAGCACGCTGGGTAAGGAACTGTTGATGCCAAGAAGAGCCACAGTTCATTTTAACACCCAAATGCAACTATCCAAATTATCCAACATAGCAGAACTAAACCAAACCACCAATGTAACATTTCTATCGTCTTGGGAGTTTGATGATTTTGCATTCATCTCATACAGTTATTATACTTTTGATTAAAGCTGTCTATTTATGGTTTAGTACTATTTTGCAGTAAATTATTTCGTAAACTATATAGATAACGTACGCTATGCAATAGACTCGAGCCAGCTGAATACGATGAAGATTTCTATGAATTACTCCCGTGGCTGCATTAACATTCTAATCCTCCAAAGGCTTTGATTACGGTGAGATGAAATTCGCATATTCAGCCCACCTTCGCAGTTCTTGCCACTGTAAAGTGGATCACAGAGGCATTTGTAGTCGGTGGCATCTATCAGCTGAAGGTCAAGGTCGTTGTTATTGGTGATATCGATGCATTTGCCATGGTGCTGACAAGGATGGTAAATGCAGGGCCCTGGGCCAGAGAACGTCACTGGAATGGAATATAGAACACGTCAACATCTGTTGTTTCCATGGTTATCAAATGCAGAAGGGTTTCTAGCTAAGGAAGATATGTCTGCAAGCACTTAATTCGAATATAAACAATATTGCATGATAAAGTGAAGCTTTTCTTTTGGTCGTGCGAGTGTAACTTTGCTAGCTCACCTTCACAGCTTCTCCCTCGAAAGCCAGTCAAGCAGTTGCACTTGTAACCATGGGAATCGAAGCTGACTTCTGGCATTGACTCTCCATCGATGCAAGTTCCTCCATTTTGACATGGTATCGACCAGCAGGCAAAGTGTGAGACTAGAAGGCAAATTCGATCGTGAAGATTGCAAATTTACCGCACGCCTATTGATAAATTAGCATATGTAATTCCATACGATTCGCATGCGCATAGGATTAGGGTAAGTGCTGAAGTATCATACTAAAGTTTGATGGAAGCTCAAACGGAGAAGAAATATCATTTTAAGAAGAGCTACGGAATTTACTTGGTCGACAGCTCTGTTTGGGCGATATCATCTTGACTGAGAAACGGATAAGTGCACAGAGCGTAGAATTGTGTTGACAGCAAGGTGGTATCGTATAGAGGTATCTATTGTTCTTCACGATTATCAACGCATTGTCTTTTGAGCGTTGGAGGTATCGATAATATGTGATTAATTTGTATGATCACCTTGGCATATTCTTCCGCTGAATCCACGTGGACAGAAGCAGACGTAGTCATCGGGATGGTGCAGTTGATGTCTGTGATGCTCATCAGAACTATCGAAGCACGTGGCATTGTTGAGGCATGGAGCCGAACTACACGCAGCCAATGACGCAACTGAAATGACAGAGATTCCATTGACTTCATCAGCCATCAGGAGATTCAACTCACAACTGAAGGCAGATGCGTCAAC
>OFHS01004227.1:0-14549 GCA_900245855.1 Calvadosia cruxmelitensis | reverse complement strand
ACAGGTGGTCGCTTAACACAGAGGTGGTCACTGTATACAGGTGGTCACTTAACACAGAGGTGGTCACTGTGTAAAGGTGGTCGCTTGACATGCACACAGGTGGTCACTGCATACAGGTGGTTGCTTAACACAGGTGATCATTCATTCTGCCTACCTGTGCTGCTGCACCACGCTTCACAATTGTCTTGACAAAGATACCAGGCTGCTTGAGCGGTGTAAACTATACGTAACAGAAAGAAGATCAGGTCAAGAGGCATAATCATTTGAGGATAAAATTAACGGAGCAAAATGTAATTTAAGGCAAGGTTAAACTTGCACCATAGAGAATTCATAATTGGAGCTAGTGAGATTGTGGCACAGCTATTATCTGAGCTGTGTCATCAGAAACAATCCTGTGGTCAATCTCACTGGCACATGCAAAAAGCGTTTAACGTATGTGATTGCTTAAGGTCGAGGAATAGCAGCACGCGCAATGATGATAGGCTTGCGTGGTTTTGCGAAGGCAGATGGTCTTACAACTTACAACCATAGGGGCAATTACCGAAACAACTATGTGTTCAAGGACTGGTCAGAGGATTGAATATAATTGCCATTCACTGTCACACAACAAATCAGCGCTTACCAGTCCATCGATTAATCCTAATCCGAGGCCGTTTTCTTTCTTCATTAGATCGACAACGTAAACATCGTCCGAACCAGGATCAATTAAATTTTTGCCAGGCGTTTGGAGTTCAAGGTTGAGAGATTCGTCAGAATCTGAAGGGATGATGCTCCCATTCACGCCGTTACTACCGTTAACATGGCTTGGGCTCACAGGATCAGTATGACCATTCTGATGCTTCTCATCAATCATTGTCTTCCCTGTATGAGTAGTATTAGGTCGAGGAATAGCAGCACGCGCAATGATGATAGGCTTGCGTGGTTTTGCCGTGATTTGTATTGACTGAGGATTACCAACGGTGTTTGCCGTGTTTTGATCAACAGTATTAGAATTGTTGTTGTTTGTTGCATGCTGCTGAGATTCTGCATGAGCAGAAATATTTGAATCGATACTGATGTCTCTTTTGATAGGGTCCAGGTCACTCGGACGTCGTTCTACGATGGGAGTAGGCAATCGATGCTTACTGGATCGTCGCGCAGGATCCTCGTCTGATGACAATGGTTCTTTTGCAATTGAAGAGGAACGTTCGCGTGAATCATTCGACCTGTCAAAGACAGATCCATCCTCATCTTCATCAGCTGGTTTCAGTTCATTATTTCCATCTGTTTTATCTGCCTTTGAGCGTTTGCGACGCTTCTTAAACACAGCCTTCTTCTTATGAGTCTCTGAAAAAATAAAAATTCGGTTGCAAATAACACAGCTGCATACGCTCTGCAGTACTTCGAAGAGCACTATGGGAATATACACGTAATGACGAACCTTGTTAATAGAAACATTCCTCTGCTTACACTGCTTATCAAAACATCGTAATCCTAACATCAGCCGCACACACATTAGTGAAAAGGTCATCATAGATTACAAATTTACATCATTAAAAACAATCCGTAAACCAATGACTCAATACCTTTCTTGGTTCCAAATCTTTCGGTGATGAAATCAAGGCATTCATAGAACAGTGGATCTTCTGGCGAATTGTTGAGATCAAGCAAGAACTGAACAGTTGGCAGAAGTAGAGGGGGATGAGTGGCAAAGCTCTCCAGAACATCAGCTGCAAGGAAGGGAAAAAGAGTTACACATTGATGGATTGCTCTAGCTTTTAAAACTACCAAATCTTTTCCCAATGGCTTGTGTCAGTGCCAGGTTGGAAAAGGCTCAACACAGCCCCAATATCGTTTTCCTAGCATATTTTCCCCATGCGATAAAGAAAAGTACAGTGAAACCTGTCTATAATGGTCACATATGGGATCAGAGGAAAATGACCTTTATAGACAGGTGGCCTTTCTGTCCAGGTTACTTTCTATAGAAAGTGTCATGTTGGGGTTATAGGGAGTGGCCTTTA
The DNA here is from genome assembly GCA_900245855.1 of Calvadosia cruxmelitensis. Taxonomy (NCBI): domain Eukaryota; kingdom Metazoa; phylum Cnidaria; class Staurozoa; order Stauromedusae; family Kishinouyeidae; genus Calvadosia; species Calvadosia cruxmelitensis. Next base: position 12,549 of record OFHS01004227.1, on the reverse strand, counting down.
TACACAGGTGGCCATTCTATACAGGTAGATGCTATTACAGGTTTGACTGTATCTTGAATCAGCATTATTGTTATCCCTTATAAAGTATGGGTTTCTATGTCAAAACAAAACTTAACTCCTTTTCTACGATTATTGCTAACCTTTACCCTAGCGTGGTGACTGATAATCTTCAGCAATGTATCTCTGTGAATTGGTACTACCATGTCTGTTAGGTGGTTAACAACTAAACGAGGGGGCTTTGAATCCTTTTAGATGCGATGGCTTTAGAAACTTTAAGTGCTACCTGTCTTAAGCAGTCACCTGTGTTAAGAGACCATATTCAAGCAGGTAAAAGTTCAAATAGTACCATTTAACTGCCTTTAAATGATCACCTGTCTTAAAATACTGCCTTCAAGGGCAAGGCTAAACACAACAATCAATCTATGATTAAATGTTGCTAAATGGAATTTAGGTAAGGTTAAACTCTAACCATAGCCAGCAGGCAGCAAGGATAGAATCGAGGCTAGCCTCTTAGCTAGGCAATGAGTAATCTAACATATGGGTTATCGTACGATTGTGAACTATGCTCGAGTCTCAGAATCAGGTATATAGTGTCTATAGTAAGAACGAGGTTAGCAGTGGTTCGTCATTCTTGCTATTGCTTGCTAGCTTGCTAGTCACGCTTTCATAGAAGAATTTAGAAACAGTTGCTGCAACCGTTCGTTCAATTGCTATGTACGTATCTCTAGGAATTCCACTGACTTAGCAATGTGACTGGTGCTTGGTTATGGTGACAGGTTTCCATCGCAGCTACGGCTATTGGCAATTAAGTAGCTCCCATCTCTGCAGCCATTTGCAAGTAAGCAGCTCTCACCAAACCAAGCACCACTGCCAAACAACTTATCTATGGGGATGAGTTTAACTGCTTAGTATATGAAACCAGGTCATTAATAAGAAAGTGGACGGCCTTGTTATGCAGAGAACCGTCTATATTAATTGTTTGATGTCCAACAAGACAGAGGGTAACATTAACGATCATAGAGTTAGTTTATCATATCATGGTATAGTAACAAAACATACCACTACGAAGTGCAGGCTCGACTTCTTCAGGTGGAGGAAACCAACCCCTTGGCCTTGGTTTTCCTCCAAGGTGATACTCTCCAAGTAACTGTTGTACTTGTGCAGGGTTCAGTGCGGGGTATTCTTGACGGATATCAGTCCAGTCCATCTAATCAACAACATAATGTATTTAATAATATATGTATTTGTCTAGTTCTGAAAAACAGCATGAGCAAATGCAATACAAACAGAATGATTAAATTATGGTACAGTGAAACCTTTCTATAATCGTAAACTTTGGGACCTGAGGAAAATTACCTTAAAACAGAAAGGTGGTTTTTCTGTCCAGGTTGATTTCTATAGAAATTGTTATTTTGGGGTTATGTAGAGTGGCCTTTATACACAGGTGGCTGCCCTATAAAGGTGGCCGCTAATATTGGTTTGACTGTATACAATGACAGCTAAGAAACTAGTTACATCACGAAAATGTTACAAATCTCGAGAGATTTTCATTGCAGAGGTTATGTTGTAACTCTTAAACGCTTTGAGAACGACAAGTAGGAAGGGACAGCAAATTATAGATATTTATTGCACAAAGGGCAAAAGGATACCGGCGGTGCTCAGTCCGACAGGTGGGCAATCCCTACTGGTCGTGTAGCGCGAAAGAATCGATCATGCTACAGTCTATGTCAAAAAACTTGTTGATAATTAAAAAAAACATAATTGTTAGGTCAAAATCACAATAATCTTGATCAGCTACATTGCAGGCTATAATTATTCTTAGGATAGAAACACCAATCTAAAATGTTTGAAAACTATTTGAAAACCATGTGAAATGGGAAGCTCCCTCTGTAAAACCATGTGAAGTAACAAATACCATGTAAAAAACCATGTGAAAACCATGTGAATTAGAAAACAGAACGAAAAACCATGTGAAAAGGGATCTTTTCACATTGTTTTCACACAGTTATTACATGATTTTCAAATGGCTTTCACACAGCTCCGGTTTATAGTGAAATGAGAAGCTAGCAGTATCACTTGCCTGCATCAGTTGCACTTTGGTGACCGAGAGTAACGATACAGCCGCATTGAGTTTCTCAGTGTAAACCGAGAATTGCTCCTGGAGTCCACTTTGTGTAGCCCAGTCATCCAGTGTGTCTAAGTTCCCACGAATCTGTACGCCTTTCGTCCATTTGTAGAACTTGCCGCCCGTTCCTCTCTCCATCAATGAGTTCAAAACAGACGCATTGGTAAAGAAGAACAAGTAGGAGAACAACTGTTCAATGATTTGCGGGTGAACGCAATACTCTTGCACCATTTTCAAGGTCGAATCAAATATGTTGACGATCCGTGCGACAGATGGTGGTACAATGTTTTGCGGTTCGTCATCATCATCATCATCGCCGCCTTGCTGAAATGGGTTGGTATCCAATATGGCAGGGAGAGCAGAGTAAAGAATCTAAGAACGAGAAGAAATGTCAAATACTTCGTATTTATTGCCCTGATTGATGAAAAGCCTTATCAATCAACAGAGATCATATTTAGCAATCAGAAGTTTTACACAATTTCTTAAGGGTATTTGACTGCACAGTGTGATGAGACGTGATAAAAGAAAGTCTTGTAGGAGCTTAGCTAGTTGTTAATTCTGCCACCATGGAACTCCCCACAAATTGCATGGTGTAGTTAACCAAGAGATGACATGCAGTAACTAATACACCACAGTGAAACCTTTCTATAGCAGTTACCTTTGGGACCTGAGAAAAATGGCCTTTAGACAGGTGGTCTTTCTGTCCAGGTTGATTTCTATAGAAAGCGTCATTTAGGGGCTTATGAAACGTGGCCTTTAAACACAGGTGGCTGCTCTCTAGAGGTGGCCACTAATACAGGTTTGATTGTACCTTTGTTAGGTGATAAACCGTTTGTTGAAATGTAAACATGATGACTTCTTCCAAGACAGTCAACAGTTCTTCATCAGCAGAACTAAGAGATTCCCTTGAGATCGGCAGCTGGTCTCTTGGCAACAGATACTTGCTCAGATTACACTGAAGAAAATGTAACATTTCGAGAGCATTTCCCATCCAGTAGATCACCGGCTTCAACTCTGGAATCAGCATGTCAAGGTGTGCAAATGCATCCTGACTCCTAAACATGATATAAACAACCAGCAATTTAGTGCAGGATTAAATTGCAATTCCCCGCAAACACAGACACAAACAGAGACAGAACAAAGTGTTTTTAATACTGGTCACAATGGTGTTAGGAAGCGCTGATTAAAAAAGAATAACCACAGATTTATCATGCCTCTAAGCAAACATTATCATTTAGGGTTAGCCCAAGTCATGTGACTTACCGTATGGATGTCCTGGGTTCAAATCCAGGGCAGGACACACATGAAAAACAATGTTGAAGCAGTGTTTCTCCCTTGCGTTTAGAAAAAAGTTTCCGCCTGCTTTCTTGAGGCATTTCTAAAGGCAATATTTTGTTGCCTTTGGTCAGATTTCTGCACATTAATTTCTGACATCCAAGTGACTTATTTTCTAAAACTACATTTTGTTGGCAATTTGCTTCTAAGTCTTATTAAAAGATTAAATGTTTAAATGTTAATAAATACTTTGCTGTTTTATTAGAAATGAATAACTCTCCTATCCTGCTTTGAATGGCGAGCTGAACTTAAAATTTTGTGCCAATGGTGTTCAAAACTGATCTTGATTGAACATGTGGCCTTGCAGTAAAACACGGTGTTAAAAACTTTCTATTACAGCAACAATCATTAGAAGAGTTAAATGAACAAAGACGTACTTGTCATTGGAGACTTGCTTTCCAATTTCTTTTGTCTTTTCCTAAATTAAAAAGGTTAACACAAAATGAAATAAGCTGGGTAGGCTATAATCCACAAACAAACAATGGTATTTTGAATACAACAAGGACCAAAGAGAGCTAAAGTGGGCGCTACTTACATGAAAAACGTATTCGCAAGCAAAATGCCTTCATGTAGGCCTACTGTATGTGCAGCTTACCTACATCCAATTTAGAAGTGCAGAATAATAGGCTTATAAAGCTAAGTTTCAGAAACATTTGCATACTTGCATACAGGTCTACTTGATGCAAATGTAAGAGTATTAATTGTAGTCTACACAGCCTACTTACCCAAGCAATTCCTTGCAATTCACTTGAGATTTTCAGCAGTAGCCGTCTGGTCTCCAATTCGCTGAACGTTGCAGCAGAATGCTCAATCATCATCACCAGGAGATACCCAGCTGAAAGTTTAAACATTTTGTCGCTCCTGTGTACAATTTCAACAATTGTTCTAAGTAGCTCATCTTCGTCTTCGTAACTATATGCAAGTTGCAGCGTACTCTTTTCTTTTAGAGCACAACCAATAACGGAAGATGCCCTGCTGTCACTAGCCGAGAGGGTCGCGTCATCGTCTGTTGATCTGTCAATGTCAGGGACAGCACTTGCCGTCTGTACTTCCAGTGATTGACCTTCGGGTACAAGAGTGGAGACTTGAACTCCTTTGCTTTCGGAAACAACAGATCTTGACGAAGAATAGGTCGGCCGTCGCTGCTTGAGGACGTCAAGCCAGGATAATTTGGCACTATCCATTGAAGATTGAGTGGCATCTCTGAACATGAATACGTAATGTTTACCAACCGCTAGCAGTTGTCCAGGCTGTAAGAGAGTCGTACCTGCGATTGGTATACCATTGATACAGATACTTGAACTATGAACTGGTTCCACAAATACCAAGAAACGGACATCATCAACGTTTGTCTCAAGAGATGCTTCCTCGTATGAAACTTTCCTGTAAAAGCTACAATATTGTTCTGAAATGTCTGGGGCAGTTAGCACAATGTTAGGACGCCCATTCTCTGAAGCTGAAGGCAAATTACCAACACTTAATACGGTGTCATCCAGCAAGTAAATAACATTCTCCTTGTGCATGTTGTATCCTTTGAGCAGCACAAGAAACGGGCAATTCGTAGGTGTCTCCATGCTTGGTCTTCTATTCGGCGTCGAATGAAGATGATGCTCGGCCTCATCAAAAGAAGAGTTTGTTGTGCTGTTTCTCAAACTGTTTAATCCATTGAGTGCACTCGATGGGCGTGGCATGGGGCTATTACTTCCAACAGTTGGGTTAGATGGATCACCCTCTTGCGAATCATCACCGTTAGACGCTATGGAGTCTCTTTTTGGAAGGTTGGAAGAAGTATTGATGAAAAACAACGAAGAACCTACATCGATCCTACGACGGAGCTCGTAGCGCCTTGATCTTCCTGTCGCTGGCTTCCACAAAGATTGCAAAACAAGTGGTTTCTCGTTGTCATTGATAACACGGACATATTCTGTGACCCATTGCTCCTCCTGACTACCAGATTTCTGTTTAGATTCTTCCACTTGGAAATGTCCTATGACATCGCACAATACAAAGTCTGAAGGATTGCAGAATTCAAGAGAATATCGTTCTAGTGCCTGCCGTACCACTTCGGCAGATGTGGAGATGGTTGATACCCGGACGCTTTTGTAGTTTGAGCCAGGAGATACATGATCACCAAACACTTTCAGGATTCCAGGTGCTAGTTTGTAAGTTGACAGCTCAGTCGAAAGTTCCTGCTTTCCACCGCTTTTCTTTTTACGTAACATCTTGTACAATGCTTTCCCTTGTCTCAGGTGTCGTTTAGGATGCGTTGCATGGGGTTTGCTAGGTGATTTATGAGAATCTAACTGGCTGACATTACTATCAGATGGAACGTTAGAGCTGTAACTTGATTCGGTTAAAGTTGATCTGAAGCTTGCGTTAGAACTTGCGTTAATTTGATGAGGGCCAAACTTACTATCAACCGCGCTTCCACTTCCACCATCAGATGACAAAGAGGATGTTGGAGTGGTTTTCTTGGATGGGAAGGTTCTGTCTGTTGCTGGATCACTTGCAAAACGCAAAGTATCAGATTTAACTTTCAATACGAATCTAGGCGACTTTAAAGCATGTATTGCAATGTCTAAGGGTTGGTCACTTCCATAGAGATAAAGCTCATCTGAAATTTAAAAAAAAAGAAGATTAGATTTAATGCCAAATTAACAAAAAATTACTAGCCACATACTGTGTATATTTAAAATTAATTAATTTAGCATCATGCAACTATAAATTGTCACAGCTTTCATAAATTGCCGAGAAGCAGCAGCACCGGGAGCTGGAAGATATGTTGCTAGCGCAGGTATTGGTAAGAAATAAAAGAAGTTAAAAATGTACAATTTGCCTAAGGTACCACAGATCCATAAAACAGGTGATAGCCAAACTTTTCATTGTCTATTCTATGTTTAATGAGGATAAGCCTTTAAACTAACGAGCTGTCTCCTTAGGGGTTTAAAATCATATACTGGTGTATGTTTATAATGTAAAGTAAATTGCAGATAGTTTTGGCAAGAACAACGTAGGAATTTGCGGAGATAAGATGACGATAATGCTAAGCCAACTGTAAGATATATATTTCAGTAACAATGTCAATAATAATATGTCTATGGTAAATGTCCAACCGTCCAAGATGAAGTATAATCCATTCTGCCAATTAGGCAGCGCGGTCTAAACAATGCCGCATAATACAACAATGTAGTCGAACATGTCGTATAACTCGAACAGAACAGAACACATAATAGCCACAAGAAATATAATGTGACACGTGTTGGGAGAATGGATGTTGTCTGAATCAGGACTATTTGAATCTATTCGGATCAAAATTATTTTTGGTGAGTTGAATCTTGGCAGAATATATCAACATATATTCCTAAATACAAAACTATTTCAATTTGTCCTGAAAATTCTGCTCCAAGGCCTACAGAAAGCAGTACTATTGTCTTTTTCCACTACTGCAAATTTCAAAACGATTTACTACTGAGAAGATTCAAAGATTCGAAAAGTTTGAATCGATAATCGAAACTTCAAACTCTATCAAACAGATTTCCTAACTGGGAGTCAAACACGCAAAGCCTGATTAGTAGGCAGACAGCCTAGCCACTCAGCCACACAGACAGACAGCTATCCTCTACATCGAAGAACTAACTTTCAACTTTTGATATGGGTATGTCTAGCAATTTGACATACATATGTTTATCTAGCTGAAAACAATTTAGAGACATGGTTAATATCACTGCCAATCAACCAACCACTCACTCACTCACTCAATCGATCAATCAATAAATCAATCAATCAGTCAATCAATCAATCAATCAATCAATTAATCAATCAATCAATCAATCAATCAATCAATCAATCAATCAATCAATCAATCAGTCAATCAATCAATCAATCAATAAAGAGTCAACGAGGGTCTAACGTACTTTTCCAAACGGGACCTATTTTAGATCGCTAAATTTTCTCAAACTTACGGGTTTGTTAAATTTGCTTGCTACAGTGAAAACCTGTCTATAGTGGTCACCTTTGGGACCAGAGGAAAATGACCTTTATAGACAGGTGGCCTTTCTGTCAAGGTTGATTTCTATAGAAAGTGTCATTTTGAGGGTTTGAAGAGTGGCTTTTATACACAGGTGACTGCTCTATAGAGGTGGCTGCTAATACAGGTTTGACTGTACTTGACACATCAGAATATAATATTCATATGATCACAACCAGCAAAGTAGGGTGGATTAGTTCACGGGCAATCTGGAGGTGATTTCACTTTTGCACAATTTAAATACTGTACATATGGATGTTGTAAAATGCCAATTAAAAAGGTTTATCCAAACATAAGGCCTGAAGCACGTGCTTCGAGTGCTTGCTGGATAAATCAGCTCTGGCTTTAGATCCCTCGGAAGCTGCACAAGGGCTTTTGCTACTTCTCTTCTATTTGGAATGTTGCAATGTTTCTGTATTCAGAATATTCCAAGACACGCATCATATGACCATTTTTCCAAAGAAAGAGGAAATAAAAAAATCAACAAAGAGCTTTACAAAGACGTGATGTAAAAGAATACAGCGAGAAACGTTCTGAAGGCCCTAACCACTGTAAATGCGGCGCAGTTCCCAAACACCAGGAACACTAGTTTCACATTTCAAGTGCTTCAGGCATTAAACAACGCCACATCACAGAAACCAGGTAAACATGAAGCATAAAGAGCCTTTTACACAATCGTCAATTTCAGTCATATGACCAGGAATGTCAAAAGAAATGCCCATTTTTTGTATTCAAATCATTATTTCAAGATCATCGTAGAAATGAAAACATGTCTGACTTTGATCGTCTGAGTGGTGCGAGCTGATTGGCTGGCTATTTATAACCCACTTCAAGCGCGAAATTCGGCTGATGTCATCGCCCCCCCTTTAGTGATGATGACAAAAACAAATTGGTAACTCCTTTAGATACTTTACAACCATTGATTGCTTGTGATTGATGATCATAAAAGTTCATTAGGCTGTCGCCTGTCACCCCTTCCCAAACCCTACGAATCAGGAATGCACAACTCACAATTGTGCGGGGAGGCTTAACCTTTGCTTTTAAAACCAGCTCGTAAGAAAAATATATCTGTGATTCTGTTTATTGGGCTGCCTTACATAGTTTTTATCTCTCAGTACAATGTATGATTAGCAGCATAATGCACGGCGCTTTCAAAATAGAAGCGATGTTTTCGTGTATCCAACTTTGCAAAACAGCGCTTACATTTGTAAATTGGAATCTCGTTTACATATGGAATTTTCATGTTTCTCTTTAATCGAAGTTTCGTATATAAATGGACTTTTAAGCCTCTTATTTACGTAAAACATAAGCCGCCAGAAACCACTTCAGTTGGTGGGGTCAAATCTCTGAACTGTGACAATCCAAAGCTTACATACTATAGAAAAGAAAGGGGACAAGAACACTTAAGATTATACCTTAAACGTAGGAGAAAAGACATCCTTGCAATGTAAAAGAAGAATTCCCAAGGCAAGGGCAGAAAAGCATAGCCATATAAGAACATTCTGCCTACAAATTCAATGGTTGCCTCTAGCAACCCATCTGGAGCTCACCACCTCAGCATGACAACAGAGAACAGACTAAAGAGCACATAGCTTTCTCAAAAGTAATTCATAGATTTCTAGCTTTCAAAACATTTGCTACAGAAAGTTAGACAATCAAATATCTATCACTCATCCAACAATATGATTCATCAAAGAATTAATTATCCAATATAGATAAAAATACAAATATGTGTTAATTGGAAGAAAACAAATATAAGGTATCCACATGTATCATTCACAATGTGATATTTGAACATTGGAAGTGATAAAATTGAGTGAAAAGCCGGTAATCGAGGATAAGACACAAAGGCGCTTTGTATTCGCGTGATCACAAGAGCAGTAATGGCCACCATTAAATCAAAAGCGTCGAAAACATCAGACAATTAATGTTATTGCACTATTCATAGACAGACCGACCACAACCAATACACAGAAACGTTATTGCTAGATAAAGTTACCCAAACAGTGATCACATCCCCATTATGTCCGCCATGGAGTCTCGCTCAAGTCTCGACAAGCTGTGAAGTCTGTTTTTATGTTTCCGTCAAGCAGAGGAGCTATTTTTGAGGCACAAAATAGCCTACACGAAGTTCTCTAACTAGACAGCAATAAAAGATAGTGGACCGTGTGACAACGTCTAGCCAACGGTACGTTTGAAGCCTTGACAAAATGCCAAGCGGCAAGAAAACACGGCAGTATGCGCTTCAGTGCCAAACAACAGGTCGCTGATGCAGCAGCAACGTCTTGTCTGTGGTCGTGCCGACCTCAAAACCAACAGAATCTAAACATCGATGGAGATATCCCAAGAAAAACAACTAATTTCTAACCTTGTCACAACACTTTGTTTCTGAGTTCGACTTGTTTCAAGAAACAAACAGCAAACGAGCAATTTCAGCCACACACGGTGACTTTACACGAGGAGCTCTTACCTTTCCCATGAACTTCGTAAAGCGAATACTTCAGACTTCTGCTCAAGTTAAACTTGTCAACAAGCAACGGTAGTAACTCTTCAACAGTCGTAGTGCTTTTCACCCGTACGGCTTTCGTGAGTTCTTGGTTGCCTTGCTCGTAATAGAAGCGAAGCGCTCCTTCGTACTCGCAATCCTGATCAAAACAAAACACAAGTCAAGATGAGATCAAAAGTCATTTTCTCCCTGAGTCAAATAATGCTGAAGGAATATGTCTACAAACCTGTTTTTATCACAATCGTGTAAAAATTATTGAACTTCTTTAATAGAAAAAACGTGTTTAGGTCAAGGTTGAGCAAAGAATCCAGAAGATTTGACAAATATCTCCAGTGAGATTTCAAATCGAGGAAGTTGAGTAATAGACCGACGCTCTGTTTGCTTGTTCTAGGCTGTGAGAACGTTTACTTTGATCCGTAGGGGATTTCAACAAAAGGGTAAGAATTGGTATAGCGAAGTTGCGGCATGATCGGCCTTTCTTTGTGAGAAACAACACGGCCTTTTCGTGAAAGTCAATGAAGAACTTCGCTGTAATTCTTTTGACGAAACAATAAGGTCGAGTTTCACAGGATGCGCGTCGTCTGGAGAGAACTGAAGAAAAGAGCCTTTTCTAACAGAGCACAATCTCAAACCACTGGACGTTCCGGTTCGCAAACGAAAGGAGGACCCAAAGACACAACAAAGTCTTGAGAAAAACCACCGTTTTGTTATATTTGTTGTATGAAGCATTCAAATCGTGAGAAATTTCGTTGGGATGAGCTAACAGTGAGAAATTCAGATCTCATGACTAAACTATGCCTCATATGTTGCCATTAGCAACGACCTAGCGAAATGACATCACCAAGGCAAGTTTTGGTATGAAGTTCTATATTGGCGTAAATGATAAAACGAGACTAATTTTTAAGATAAAGACATTAAAAATGATCAATAGATATATAGTTTATAAAGCAACAACTAAGTTTTGAGGAAAGCAAAGTCGCAAGATCATCCATACTTCACGTGAACTCGAGAACTTCGAGCTTTGGTTTCTTAAAATCATAGAATTTCTTTACCTTCTTTCGTCTTCCGAAGCAATCCATTGAAAAAGCAGGGTCAATTTTGTAAATACTTCATTTCTCAGTAGATAAATATGCCTTGAAATAACACAAAATGCGCCCTCGCCTTCTACATTCAAAGTTTACAAAAAGCAGATCTATTTCGGGTAATCGTGTAACAAAAGATTCCACCAAACTAGGAATAGATGGGAGACAGATTCAAGTAGTCGTGACTGAAAATGGATTAAAAAACCCACAGCGACCCTGGGAATATCGTTGACGTTCGGTGAACTTCAACAACACAGGCCAACGGAAGCGAAACTCTCGAGGTTTCTGTAACTCAAATAGTCCAGGCATAATAGTGATTCACCCACCACAAATTGCAACAGAAACAAAACAAGAGCCAATGTACCACCAATTGTCCCCAAAACAACATATCAAAAGTCTAGAAAAATCTAAGACGGCAAAATCCTATTTTTAGACGTTGAAAGAACCCACTTGCATGAAAGTGAGGCTGCAAATTTTAGACTTTCTCGTACAAGTAAAATTTAGTCAAAAATGTGGATAGTAGGTGCTTGCTCTTGAATAACTCACTCAGCTAGGTATTCAGTATGTATCCAATGTCTACTTGCACCACGCGGAAACGAGGCTACCAACAAGAGTACAAACATGTCAGTATAAAATGATTGTGTTTATAAGCTTAATCATTATACATAGCAAACTAACATTTTCAAAGTACAAATTCAAGCCATACGAGGCAAGAATAACATCATTTGACAATTATACTAAGCCATCAGCTGCAATTATATTGTCAATATCTCAAAATTGAATTTTCAAAGAGACAATTTATAGAAAGCAGCATAGCATCAGACGGCGGCCGCTTGTCTTTTTGAAAGAGATAAAGTTGCAACTAGCATAAGGCATGATGATGATTGACGTTCATCGCACCAAAGGTGCAAATGCGCGTTATGTACATTGCAATAGGTTATAAATCAAAGCGGTGTTTACGGCGTATACGTAANACAAGTAATTAAGCGTGGGAAATTTAACTTTGCATGAGGACTCCGTATCACTTCATAATGCCAGGTGTGCCAGGAAAGTTCTCTTGTGAGTAGAATCTAGCCAACCTGACAGCAGAAATCAACAAAAGGCCATATCAAACGGTGATGCTCAGTTGTGCAAAGTGCTGTGATAAGTCGTTACATAGTTCTACGTTGTAATAAAGTGAAGGTCGCTTAAATACAAAACAGATAGAGTTATAGCAACAAATTCTTAGAGACGGATGATTGAAATAATCAGCACATGTTCAAACATCAAGACATCACAGCGTTTCAAAGGAGTTAACTGCTGTTATTAGCCACAATTTATGTTCATACTGATTAGGTTTAGCAAAGGGAGGAAATGGCGTTCCGTCTATTCTAGTCTACCCCTTTGCATTGTCCACAAGCCGGCAAGCAATTTAAATTGCGGCGTTTGCAACACACTAAAATTTTCAAAGTACAAATTCAAACCATATGAGGCA
>OFHS01004224.1:1691-14556 GCA_900245855.1 Calvadosia cruxmelitensis | reverse complement strand
TAACAGTCACAATGAAAAAAGTAAAAAAGGCCCAGCGCACGCTGCTAGCGGGCGCAGCCCGCTAGTAACTTAATATTACATTTACAACTAGCGAATTACTGCACTTCGGTGCACACTGTTTATACATGCGTTTAAACAGACAAGCCAATCCTTCTCATATTACATAACCAAAAAATCTTAACATAGGTCCGTCCCAAAACCAACCAACCAAACCAATCACTTTCATCGTGTTTTGAATTCGGTAGATTGAATGGGGGATGCAGCTTGACAGATGTGCCTTAGAAATAATTTGTGATTCACAATGGCTTTGACAAGAGAACAACGAAGCACATTATTATTACTATTATAATTCACGAACGGCTAAGCAACGATTGTAGGCAGCAAGTCGATTCGGCATGAAGCGGCAGAAAAAAATCAGGATAAATATTGCGTTGTATTTATTGGTGACGGTAGCAAATGGAGCCGATTACACAAGCCAATCCATCACTGCTGTTGACTACCTCCAGCAGCTGAAAGTCTCCAATGTTAGTTTTGTCCATGGAATATTGTTCATTGTAAGACCACTCTTCGGATACACTTTGGGGTTGTGGATCGGTCGCGTGTGTGACAAATACCAATGCGCAAGACCGCTTCTCGTCTGTACTATGCTGTCCGGTACCCTTGGTTCATTCGTCTATGGACTAATACCACATGTATATGCCTTGTTGGCAGGGAGAATCTTGGTGGGGTTTTCCGTTGGTGCATTGGCAGTTATCAACGGAGAAATAGCAAGGATAGTTGACTACTCAAAGATGTTGTCGATGTTCTCACTCTTAAATACGTTTCATTGCCTTGGACTTTTGCTGGGAAGCATCACATGTCTTTTTACAAACAATGTTGAATATCAGTTATTCTTTTTGAAGATAAAGAGTACTAACGTGCCAGCAATGGTCTCCGCTGTGTTATATTTTTCTTCGGCAATGGTTGCCTGGTTGTTCTGTTATAACAGCAATGAGATTGATCCACCTACTAATGGATACAAAAATATCGATGGAATGGATAAAGAACGCTTGCTTTCCGATAAAGAAAGATATTCTTCTATTCAAAATGACAGAGATACGTGTGACGAATCAATGCTACGTTCATTTGGAGCACTTCTCTCTAATTGCAATGTTCTTCTCATTATGGTCTGTACGTTTGTTTACAATTGGGTATCTAGAGGAAGTATAGCACTCATACCGCTTGTGGCTGTGTATCTATTTGACTTCTCAACCTACCAAATCTCCATCGCTTGCCTTCTAGGCATAATTTTTTATCTCATACTGAGCCTTGCCTACTACTACTTTGCTGAATACATTTCAGAATATAAAATTCTACTTGCAGGGACAATCTACACTGCCTCAATTCCATTGATACTGATGATAGTCTACATTTCGCACGAAGCTGGATGTGGCAAGCTTTCAAAAGTACTATTTTACATTTGGACGATAGTAGTATATTCCGCCGAGATTACTGAATGCGCTACATTGACGGCAGTACTAGCAAGATTTCTACCCCCTTGGTTGCAGAGCTTTGGTGACGCGCTTAGAGCCTTGGTCAAAGCTTTAGCAGTTACTTGCACAGGCCTATTTTTGACAGTTTGGTTCAACAATATTTATTCTGTTTCAGCCATCTTGCCATTTCCTATCTCAATCTGTTTATCGATGATAGTCTACAGAGGATTTGAGTTTAAATATCCAACAGTTCAGAGCTTTTGATATGAAAGGTGGAATTATTTCGTTTAGAAACAACTACTCTCGATCTATTTAACTACTACGTACTAGTTTCGTACTAGTATTAACTTGAATGTGTGATTCTTCTCATTTTAATTTTTAGTCATATTTTTACTTTTATTCTGCAAGTATATTTTTAAATGTCTCGGATTCTTGTAAAACGTGCCATGTTTGGCAACTGCTGCTTACATGTTTGTATTTAGTAGTAAGGAACGAGTGAAAATAAATACATTGATTGATTGATTGATTGATTGATTTAAACATGCTCGTGTTCAGTTGTAAGCTGTGTTTTCTATTCGAAAATGTTGTTTAAGAATGGCTAGTGCAAAGTAACAAGCTGCGATCTAATGTTTCATGTTTGTTGTCAATCTGATGTCTCGAATTCGAATCCAATAACGGTCGATACATCAGTTAATTTCACCAAGTGCAGTAGCAATGCATTTTGGGATTCATGCTAGTTGACCTCTGCCATATGGGATGACACTACAAAATTGCTTTGTTTCAAGCGCATTCAACCGTACTCTTTCCTATGATGATCAATGTCAAAGATTGTTCTTGGCTGTCAAAATTGTCGATTTCAGCTCAGAACACGTGACTGTAGTAGCTTAAATTCCAAAATGCATTGGGACTGCATTCGACCAATTGCAGCTTAATGATGTGCTTTACCCGAGCAGATCAGAACATGCTAAGCTTCATAGAAATTAATATCATTTTAGGCTGAATAAAAACCAGGCCTTCTTGCCTATACTTGCCTGCATGTTCTTCCTCAGCATCTTTGATAAAGAGTTCAAATAATGGACCAGGCGCAGTCCCAATGCATGACGGGATACACTTGTTTTAGGCACGTGGCTTTGAGCTGAAATCAACAATTTTGACAGCCAAGAACAATCCTTGAAATTGACCATCATTGACAAGAGTACGGCTGATTGCGTTATAAACAAAGTATTTTCCTAGTTGCGTCTTCATCCGTGGCAGAGGTCAACTCACTTATATACTGACATGCATTGGGACTGCGCATGGCGTATTGAGCCATGTACAGTTTATCAATAACTTAGTGAAGAACGATTGGAAGATCTTCCTGCAGAAAACCAACCTTTATCTCTGAAGTTAAATTCTTACACATTTTTCCTCAATGGTGGTGAATGCTTGCAAAAAAATTAAATTGTACATATCACAGGTTAGTATATTTTAGGTAATATTGTAATTTTTAGCATCCAAATTTGTTAGGAAAAATATCACTGCGATATTTTTATATGCTAAATTCATAATACTGGAAATGTCGTTATTCTGCTACGTTGTTTTCGAGTAAAGTCTTGTAATTGAGCCTTTTTATTTTTGACAAGGTTCATTGATCACGGGCAAAGAATTTCCCCAAGAACATTGAAAAGTAAACCTAGACATCTACTTGTAAGTTGCACTATCGAGGACCTGGTCAGACAACCAAAAAACTGGAGTAGAATTATCAGAAAATTTAGAAGGTGTATTGTTTTGCCCGAGTCATAGGCCTAATGAGACGCTTAAAAAGGACACGCAGTTCATCAATCTGTCTTACATTCTAATTCAGAATTCCTTCAACCGTTCCATTGGAAGAGATTTTTATTTGTACGATTTAGCTTAGCCAGAGTTTCATGTATTTTAGTTGTATACTAGCTGGTCCACGCTGCTAACGCAGCTGCGTCCAGCGTCGTTGCTTCGCATTTGGGTGGATATTAATTCAGTAGTCCAATACATATCACAGTTCTGAGCTTGCTACGCAACTTCAGCCACCTTCGAATGCTGCGCATTGTTTCAGAGCTGAGCTACGGCTCCCAAGAGACTGAAATCGATCCTTTCGAACCATTCGAGCGCAACACCATTCGAGCGCAACGATTTGTAAAGGCAAGCACAGAAAACTCAAGGTGCCCATACAACAGCGAAAAATTTCGTCAAACTTGCAGAAAACATAGCTCGGTGACAAGGTGACCTTTTCAAAAAGGCTCCGTTAGATTCTGCACCAATTTGCATTGTTCAACTTTGACCTGGTCTGAGCGTTGGCGCTGTACCGTGTGTTTCGAAAACCTGGCAAAACCAGCGCCATGTTGTTTCCCAAAAGTCGTGAATTTCGTACTTGCACATGAGTGACAGGTACCCGGTTTTGAACATACATACATGATGATGGCTGTCAACTCGATTTCGAGTAAGACCGTTACTCATATTTACATCAAAAAGATCTAGTGACGAGACGAGCGTAGGTGGCTCTAATTTAGCCCTGCCAGCGATTTAAAGTCTCTCAAACAAGTAGTGCAATTGTGGACTGTTCTTCGTTCTGTCCTTTGATCTACGTTAGCTACATTGCGTTGGTTAATCTTCCCGTGTCTTTTCAATCCTCTTGCTGATTTGCACTGATGTTGACACGTCATACAGGTGTATGTTTGGCTAAGCTCGTACGCCCTTGTGGGACGATTAGCGTGGGATCTGAGGTGGCTAGTCAGCCCCGCATTGGAAAGGCAGACTCTGCCACATGTAACACACATAAGAGCATCTTGGTCCCCACTCGCTGCTGGTAGGATTACTAGAAGACATTTTCGTGCATCATGTTTATACTGTGCGTGGGCTACACGTTCAATCTCAATCTTCTCGGTTGTATCACGACAAACATTTCTCCATTCGACTCTATCTGATGCTGTCTTCTCCCAGCATTCAGTTGAGATGTGTCCAGTGAGAAGTGTGCACTTGAGGCAGTCCTTGAATCGCAACTTCGGTTTACGGGCAGGTCTGGTTCCATTCCTCAACTCCCCCATAGAGAAGCTGTTTTGGAAGGCGATCATCATCCATGCGGACTAGATGACCAGTCCATCTTAGTCTATGCATGTGGAGCCGGGTCTCAATGCTCACACTGCTGCTTAGATGAAAAACTTCAACATCGCTTATCATATCTGTCCAGTGAATTCCCAACAAGCGTCTCAAACACTGCTGATGAAAACGCTCAAGCAGCTTCACATGTCTACGATATATCACCCAGGTTTCGCACGCGTAAGGCTGTGACGTCGCATGCCCAATAAACTTTAACTTTGGTCTTCACTGAAATATTTGGTCTTTACATACATACATACATACAAACAGACAGACACTTGTGAAATATATATATCCAGTAGATGTTATAAGTAGTTATTGATGTGTATGGGGTTTCAGTAGTTAGAAATATAGTTTACTTTTGGGAAGTTTGTATAATTATATAGATTATTGATGAGAGATATGAAAATACAAGTATCGTATATAATAATATATACATCAGTCAATAACGGGATTACGGGACCTCAACGGGAAGGGTCAATCACTACTGTACATTGTCAAGGCTGTAAAGTAACTAGCTACTTTAAAAGGTAAAGTTTACAGCCCAGCTGTATTGTATCACAAATGTGTAAGACTTTAACAGCAGATTTAAAGAAATAAACATATTATGCATTTGCTAATTGGTAATTACAAATCAATGTACTACTGCTGTATACGAGAACATGTTCACTCAGCTCATCATCATCATCATTCAATTTATTTTATCTTGTATTCAACTGGAATACTTATAGCGCAACAAGTTGTCTATAGAAGGCACGTTTTACTGAATGAAGAGAATAACGGGGCTAAGTATATTGATGACATGGTCATGCCAATCTTTCTATCACAACTGTAGCGCTGGGTATGAAATGACATCAACGAGTCCCAGGCTGCATATGAATAGATATTTATTTGCTGTGCTCTGGTCCGTAGACAGGGAGAGATAGCCGAAGGGTTCTTATGACCGTTGTTGCCAGAGCTCTATGTCTAGGACCAGGCAAGGTTGTGAATGTGGCAAGAGAGAGAGAGTTACAACGTGCACGGATTAATATACTTTACAGAGGAGACTAGGGCGAGACAACATGTTTACGAGTTACAACAATAGATGCGAAAGTCTTACGTGCGTGGCCGGATGTGAATCATGGCTTGCGGCCACTACACAACTCCAATAGAAAACTAACTAAAAGATATCACGGGACCGTGTATATCTGAGGGTGAAAATGATTGGCGTCCGTCTGTGGAACGGTCTACCGTTGCATATGAAGACGGTTGCTTGCAGGACTGGGTTCGGCAAGATGACCAGAAAGTATCTGCAGTAGCATTAACATTCTATTATTATTAGTGTTTGAAAAAAGTATATTAGTAACATTTTTGTATCCATACCTGTACATTGTAATACCTTATTTGTATCTGCATCATGAAAAAAAGCTATAGAAAGCTTATTGGTTTATTCAGAATAAATGATGATGATGATGATGATGATGATTGTCTAAATTTTGAGAGTGAGAGGAAATATGAAGTAAACGCATTTTCGAATGTTTGATGAGGTCTATGCCATCATGATGCGATCAAGCCGGCGCTCAAACACCTCTTGTCGTCCTGAGTCTAGGGCAATATTGCACTGCAGAAGATTTTAGAAACGGTATAATTATTTACTATATTTTTATAATTTTTTTAATGATTGTGCTTTGTATTGAGTCTCCAAAATTTTGGTACAGAAATTTATGGCTTTATTGGAGCAGTCAGAAAATTATAGCGTTTTCATTGACAAGCTGGATTGTTTTACTCTTACGTTGGCGTTTACAGCTACAAAAGTCTCGTTTCATTTTCTGATTTAAGACCGCCAGTGACGTCATTTATCTGGTCGCTTGCGCCAATTTAATTTTACAATTTTCCAAGTAATGTGATCACTCGCCAAATCTCAGAGACATGCTGTTGTGTTAGCTGGAAGCTGAAACTGTTTTCTTTGCTGCTGAAGAGCCTTGGACTTAAAACGGAGCGTGTCATGGCAGCTCATAGTGGATTCATTGACAGCCATATTCGTGAGTTTTGATAAACATGAATAATATTCAGTGTACTTATCTTGTAGGCCGAGAATGGGATATTGAAGTATTAAAGTGCTCTCAGTGATATGTTGGCAAATTTCCCCTGCTTCTCATTTCATTTCTTTATCTCAATAAACTTTGCGCTGTAAATAAAAATTATATTACTCATACTATACTGCTTTATATATGCACATACCCATCGAGGCATTGACAGATAAGACGAGGATACACGTTGGCGCTTCGAGAATCTATTTTCTGAATAGTGACGTCAGAGATGTTGCTCAACCGCAAAGAAAATATTGTTTTGAAAGTTCCGCTGATGTAACCTGCGAACTCAGAAATTGAACGTAATGCAGTAATGCGTGCTGTTGCTTTCCTATCGACATTAAATAGAAACTTGGCCAGCTCCCATGGTCGTTGGACTTGTGGTACCAACCTGTCGCTGTTTCGCCACAAACTCTGTTGTGATTTTTCAGTCGCGTCGAGTATTCCAAAGGAGACCAACATGGCTGCTGAGAGTGGAAGAGAAAATTTACTGAGTTTAGAAGCAGTTGCCAACCTTAGAGTGGATTATATCAACTCTGAATTCAACGAAAAAAGCCTTCAAGTCAAAAATCCTATCAAGCTGTTTGATGTATGGTTCAAAGAGGCGGTGAAAAGGGAAGATATTCCAGAAGCAAACGCCATGACACTGTCGACATGTGGCAGCGACATGAAACCTTTATCTCGAATCGTCCTCTTGAAAGGATACGATGAGCGAGGGTTCCGTTTTTTCTCAAATTACGGCAGCAAAAAAGGAAGAGCTATCCACGAAAACCCGAATGTTTCGTTGTCATTTTTCTGGGAGCCTCTCCATCGCCAAGTTCTTGTTCAAGGCGTCGCTGAAAAGCTGCAAGAAATAGAATCAACAGAGTACTTCCATTCTAGACCACGTGGAAGTCAAATCGGGGCATTGGTTAGCAAACAGAGCACTGTTATTGCAGGAAGACACGTTTTGCTTGAAAAGGAAAGCGAACTCAAAGACTTGTACGCAGATGAAAATGCTGCAATCCCTAAACCTGATTACTGGGGTGGATATTTAATCAGACCTACTTTCATCGAATTTTGGTCAGGTAGACAATGTCGACTACACGATCGTATAGCTTTCCGCCAAGAAATCGAAAACGAACAACTTGGAAATGACACACATATTGGTGAAAATGGATGGGTTTACGAAAGGCTTTCTCCTTGAGTACGAGTTGCTGCTAATTCAGACTCGCAGCTATCCTGTATTTGTTCCTAAATCTGATGCCATTGAAGTGTGGAATATTTATGCTACAAAGAAAGGCTGAATGAGAAAATGAATTCAATGGAAAACCATGAATGGACAAGAAATGCAAACATTGCATCTCTATTTCGTGTGTGTATTAGAATGTGGAAACATTCAGATAGGTTATAATAAAGTTTAAAGTAGTACTTGTAAGCTACTTAGTAGAACCACGGTATTTTGATGCAAGCCTGTATCAACTACGTTGCATTTTCCAATTAAATGATGTGTTTAAAACTGCAGAGGTCTGTTTATTTGTCCATATCTATTGACTTTAGGCCTATAATCAAAAACAGTCAAATATTATTCCATAGTATAGGATAGGGCTGGGCCGATTGTAGATTTTCAGCAATCGATTAATCGCTGCCAACAATCGATTATTAATCGATTAATCGTAATAGAACAATACACAATGGAAGCAAACAATAGATCCATTTAATTTCATAGCACCACGACAATAGCAAACATGTGCAGATCTACAAAACTTCATTGTCTGAGAAACACACGAAAGCAAAATAATTGCAAACGAGAAACGATCAATTCATTTCCAATCATTGACTACGCGGAGACAAGAATTCATAATTATTCAAAAACAACGCTTTCGAAAGTTTGAATAAAACACGAAAACGTCATTGAGAAAATCAATAATTGTAAAACGATTATTTGAAACGACGAATAAACAATCGATTGTCGGGTGAACTATCGATTAATCGATTAATCGATTAATCGGCCCAGCCCTAGTATAGGATTATGTTTCCATCTGCAATCGCTCTAATTCTAATTATCCTGCATTTGAACTCCATTTAATTAGTAATTATTTAACTCCATACCAAGTAAGCCTATTGTGTACAAAAGATTTTGCATACACTTAGAGGCTTGCATAGTAATACAATGAAGCCAATTGTAGTAACCACCACGATTTTACATTGTCCTTAATCCGCTGGTGATGCTAATTGCTTAGAGCATGCAACTAAGTGCTCCGTTTGTTGTGTTAATCCCCAGGATATTTTTCTAGATATCTGGGATTTAACGAAAGACGGATATACTTGGCCACCCCCTGATTTGGGGCCCATCTACAGAAATTTTCTTGTCACAGACTTAAGGAATGCTACTGCCAAATCAAATTTCCAGGGAGCTATAGCTGTGCAAGTGCGACAGTCATTGGCTGAGACAGGTAACTGATCCAGATACAGTGAAACATGTCTATAGCAGTCATTTCTGAGACCTAAGAAGAATGGCCCTTATAGGCAGGTGGCCTTTCTGTCCAGGTTGATTTCTATACAAAGTGTCACTTTGGGGTTATGAAGAGTGGCCTTTATACACAGGTGGCTGCTCTATAGAGATGGCCGCTATTACAGGTTTCACTGCAGTATGTTAGTCATAGGTCAATTGTGGGACTAATTACAGTGATAAGTCCTGGCCTTAAACTTACAGAGAATATCTGTGCAAGTCATCAAACAATGCATAGGATATAATCAGTGGTGGAAGTAGCGAACTACAAGTAGTTAGCTACTTGTAGCGAACTATTCTTCCTTGTAGCGAAGTAGTTTTTGACTACATTTTTCAAAAAGTAGTTGCAGCTGTAGCGAACTACTTTTTAATTAAAGAAGTGTAGTTTTTGGCGAACTACTTTCAAGTTTGATTTAGGATAATCATTTTAGCTACTTTCTCCACATACATTTACATCTGGATTTTGCAAATTCTGAGACGGTAGCACAGTGTTTCCTGAAAACAATTTGAAAGTCGAGCCAGTGGTTGAAGTCTTGTTCGTGTAACAAGTCGTATATTTTGTGAATAATGACAAGAAGCCAAAATTCTTGTTTCTTGATTGACTTTGTCAGAAAATAAAAGTAGTCAATGGCGAAGTAGTTAGCTACTTTTTGGAAGATGTAGCGAGTAGTTGTAGCTTTAGTTCTCATGTAGTTGTAGCTGTAGTGAACTATATTTCTAGAGAGTAGTTGTAGTTGTAGTGAACTACAAAAATAAAGTAGTCAATCCACCACTGGATATAATACAGGAGGATCATCTGTCTTCAAGACTCACATCACCTCTGGCCTTAACATTGCTTCGTAGGCTGGTTATGTATGTATGTATGTATGTATGTATGTATGTAAAGATTCACATCTTGGAACACTCCACCAGTTCGGAAAATTCGTTTCCAACAGCTTCAAAGACAGAAATTGACAATTATAGTAATTAATATGGTTGTATTGTAGGTAGAGCTTTGCTACACGTCATGTACATGATATATTGGCAAATATATGACTATCTATGTATGTATGTATGTTTATTTGTCAAAAATTTCGACTGGCAAATAATGGGAAGTATAACTTCCACTTACATAAAGCCAAAGCATAAAATGCAAATTAAAGGACAGACTATACACGAGTTAACTAGTATACAAGATATTTTGACTTAAGGTCTATCAGTTGTAAACTTCGCTTGAACTTTTGAATTGATGTTGCTGTCACAGATGCCTTAGGCAGTCCATTCCACCAAGGAATGACTCTGTTCACGAATTGATGTTGAATAGACGTTAATTTACAGAGGGAGTATGACTTTGGCTTCATGGAGTTTCCGCGCGTAGAATACTTATTAAGATCATATGTACAAAGCAAATCAATTTTTAAGTCTACTAGATTGTGAGTAATTTTATATAACATGCACAAATCACGCTTAATGTTATACTGATAAATAATGAAAATGAGGCTGACATGAAACAGAGATTACTTTGCAATTGACAGCATACACATCAGCCATTTTACTGATATAGATGGATGAATATTTAACAAATAATGTGTAGGCCTATGTTACACAAATGAAGATTTGTATTTTCCATTAGATTGGCTTCTGTCAGTTGCTGACTCGTGTGCTTGGCTGTGTGGCGTGGTAGGTTGGGTTGACCTTAAAGATCCTCAGGTGAATTTCTCGGTGTTTATGCTGCAATATTATTTTATTTTTGCCCTTTGTTGGCTATATCATAGTGTAATGTCGTCCATCAGTGTGTGTGTTGTTTGTCACCCGCTGCCACATTGATATTTCCTCAAGGTGCGATTTATGTGTTGTTCCGGTGTTGTTGTAAAATATATGCAGTGATCACATGGTCGTTGAGTGAGGCGTTCACTCGCCATGTTCTTGACGTCTCTCTCACTTCTGTCCCGTGAATGACGATCTTACACATAGAACCAATTTCCATAACTTCTTGAAGACAGAATTAATCCAACTATCCAACATTTGGTTTTGTGTTTGCTTGACCATTCATGTCAATATCATTGTGTTTGCATCCCGGTATTATATCATTAATCTTAAATGCAGTTTAAATGGCCTGCAGAATGCTTACAATTTATTGATTTTGTGCATTTAGTTAGTTTTTGTTAAGTTTCAATCATTTACTTGAAATAATGCAGAGATTCCAGCCTCGCCAGCTCGAAAAAAGGGAGATTTTTACAATACAAATTTTTTTCCCAGAAATTGCAAGAAAAACATCATACGAGCAACATTGATTACATCCTTTCGTTTTAACTTCAACATGCTTCGACTTCGTAGTTCGTTGTAACAACTTTAGTAGCCCATCAAAATTTGCATGAGACGAGGAAAGAGAATCACACTATTGCCATAGAAACGATTGTCATCCGCTGATTGGATGACATTCTCAATACAATGAGCTCCAGACCAATGTGAAGATCAGTAGAATAAGCAATTTGGAAGTTCTTTGAAGACAAGACTTTTAGTAATTCTGCATATTATTTACGTTGAATGCCATAAAAACTCAAGTAAAGAGAACGAACTGAGAAGCCGGGAATTTGTCATTAAAAACGGGAGGCCGGAAAGGTGTATCAAAAACGGGAGGTTTCCGGCCAAAACGGGAGAGTTGGAATCTCTGAATAATGCATGGTTCTAAATTATTGGTTTCCATTCAGGTAAAATCAACGTTGGCAAAATTCAGAACAGAAAGTGAACATCTCGTTGGTGTCAGACACATTGCGGAAGGAGAAGCAGATGATTGGTTTGATAATAAGGTTATCTACAGAGGCTTAGGTAAGCGATGGAATAAATTTATGACGATCCCTTGGCAATAGACCTAGTGGTACAGACCACCTGTGTACAGAGACAATCTGCGCCAGGAGGTTGTTGGTCATGTGACACCACCTGCCTTAAGTGACCACCTGTCTTAAGTGACCACCTGTCTTAAGTGACCACCTGGCTTAAGTGACCACATGTCTTAACCCTTGTCCTGCTATTGACGTGTATAAACGTTTCCAAAACAAGTCGAAAGTAGCAACATATAACCAATCAGATAATTAGTCCCTGGCGATCAACCAATCAGAACTCGATAAAGCAACTTCCAGTCTTCATTCAACTAGTTTTATGAGCAGGACAAGGGTTAAGAGATTACATATGGCTGTTCGATATTACTTTTCCCAACCTGATTCAATATAGATACAGCAAATGAGGGCCAGTGCGATATCCTAATTGTGATGTTATTTTCAAAAATAAATGTGACTTTTGCATTAAATCATAACAGGTTACAGGTGTGAACATCGACTGCGAGTAGGTTATGAAACACAACTTCACGTAAAAGAACACATAAATACAGTCAAACCTGTATTAACGGCCACCTCTATAGAGCAGCCACCTGTGTATAAAGGCCACTCTTCAAATGACACTTTCTATAGAAATCAACCTGGACAGAAAAGCCACCTGTCTATAAAGGTCATTTTCCTTAGGTCCTAATGGTGGCCATTATAGACAGGTTTCACTGTACTTCGTGCTATTATAACAATTCCGACATACTTAATTGTAATGTTGTCATAGTAACATAATAAGCTATATCAAAAAAAACATTAGACATCCTCCACTGCTTCAACGTTGAAGTTTGTTCAATAGATATCTCTGAATGTTGAGATTCTGATCAGATCACTTGAGAGTACATAATTTAGTTGGCTCTGAAA
>OFHS01004223.1:0-14557 GCA_900245855.1 Calvadosia cruxmelitensis | reverse complement strand
CGGTGATAATTTCACATTTCGAGCAGTTCAGTTGAAGGCCCAGAGATTTTGATGCGTCCTGGATTCGTTGTAGGTCTTCGAGGACAACCTCAGCACTATCTGCTATGGTAGCATCATCCAAATACCACACATTAAACCCAGATTTCATGGACTGAGCCAGGTCGTGAACTGCGACCAGTTAAACCTGTTCTATTTCTGTGCAAGTGATCAACTCTGTTTTAGTTCTGGTTCTATCTATCTGGGATATCTCTACGAAAGGAGTATAGTGTGTACTGTTCTGAGTTTCTGAGTTATATTTCTACCGTTGTAGCGAACCCTTTTAACAAGCTTCACATGAGCCTTACCCCATCACGGCCAATTTGATAGTACAGCAGACATTGAAAGCTATGCTTTGCAGTTTGCACAAACCTGTCGTTTATTGTTTGAAATCAAGAATGCGCAAAAGAAGCAGAGGAAGAGTCCACTCAACGATACAAATCGTCTTGGATTCTTCGCGGTGTCCAAAGCCAACCACAGCACCACGAACAATAATGACAGAAATATAAATAGCCTGAAACAAATCAGATGATATTGACATCAAAACAATACACTGACATGCTTCTTCTTTGGCAATATGTTCTCTTACAGGCTCTAGTTGTTATATAGAGATAGACCACAAATAATCTGACAAATTCTATTTATGGACGGCAGAGAGTTTTTCACACACATGCCCCTCCATAGTAGGCTGATGAATCTGCTGGATAACGCTTTACATCGATCAGTCTAGACGAGTGGCTGCTTTGAAGAGGTGACTGCTAATACAGGCTTAAATGTACAATTAGTATATTCTGTGACTTAATTTAGTGACCACTATAGACAGGTGATTGTTATATCATACATACGTTTCACTGCACAATAGGTTATTTAGTAGCTTTCATCTAGTGACCACTATTGACGGCTGGTTGTAATAGAGTTGACTGCTAATACAGGCTTACTGTATACAATAAGATTGTTCGGTGAGTTTCATTTAGATATAATGATGACTATAGACACGCAGCAACTATTTACAAATAAACATCTAAGGGTTAAAAAACTAGCCCTATTCCTAAAAATTATACGGCTTGGTTAAAATACCAATATTTCATCGAGAGAATTACTGGCAATGGTGCCCAAGATGCTGATGGCGTTTCCACGCTGCACCGCGATGCCAATTCTCTGTTGCAGGATAGGATCTGGCCCTTGAATCTTTGGAGCATTTTATCAAAAGACTACCGAGTTATAAGCATATGATTAGTATGGCAATTGCAATGTCATAGCAGTTATCAAGTGTAGACTAATTGAAGAGAGAGTATTTGAGTAATCATGTAAATGAGCATCTGTTACTAAAACCCATACCACTTGAATGCTGCGTAATGTTGCGTCACATATCTTGCTACTGGGAGGGTAACATGTTTGACAATAGCATTCCCGTAGAATTTCTTTATCGCCCAGTACGTCACGCACAAAGCTGTAACAACGGTTACGGCTAAGAGATCCGTTGCCCGCTCAAAGTTCAAAACCAATGCGGCAACAAAGAATGCAAGGAAAAGCAAGAACACCAAAAGATACATTCCACGATGGATGAGGTTAGGATTATTTTTGCAGCAGCCTTCCATGGCATCAAAGGGC
Organism: Calvadosia cruxmelitensis; assembly: GCA_900245855.1. Classification (NCBI taxonomy): domain Eukaryota; kingdom Metazoa; phylum Cnidaria; class Staurozoa; order Stauromedusae; family Kishinouyeidae; genus Calvadosia; species Calvadosia cruxmelitensis. The sequence continues at coordinate 12,910 of OFHS01004223.1, read as the reverse complement.
AATAGTATCGCCTCAAAGCAGGCATTGACCCTGATGTTCTCCTTCTGCTTCAAGGAACTTCGCACTTCTTCACCAGAACCATCGACACACTACAATGGAAATTATAAAACTGATGAAAATAGGGAGAGATTTTCAAATTACAGGGAACGCCATTAATATGCAATTTGAAGGTGTTCGTGTTCGACTCCATGACGAGCAACCTTACAATATTATCAACTCGAACGAAGACACTTGGATACATCCGGTTAAATATTGCAGCACAGGAGTGAAAATGCATGCCTTTTCTGGTAGTTGGGAGCCCCGTAGAGTCTCGCTATACAGCACTCGATCAAGGTAGACAGACATCACCAATCAAGGGCCCAAACAACGAGATCTATTCGGTCCGACGACCAGCAAGCAACTCTGCGGAGCAGAGACTATCGAGACTATATCAATACATGAAAGTGAGGTTGCATCAAAGAGAGGCACTGCTGTCCGATGTGGAATTACTCATGTTCCAGACGAAATAAGAGCCACGTCAAACATCATGCTTCTCCAGCACAGTTCATAAAGAACTACGAGGAATATAACTGGATGAAAATTGAATAAAGGCACATGTCCTCAAAGGCTAAAAGACACTTATCATATAATGCTACTTAAAAGCTAAATAATGACGTACTATCACCGCTAATTAATACTCAATATAGTTTGGTTTAGCTTTTTGAAAATTAACATTTACTGTATTGTATTTATCTATGTACTTAATGTTATATATTCATAACTATGCTAATTAATGTAAACGTCACTCTGTCTGCACATGCGCAATTGTTACTCGTCTTATATCCACGTGCTCACGGTCCAAATATATTCACTTGAGCTTGGGCTTGTTGCCGCTCGCACACGCAATCCTATGTCTCCTCGATGTCGCCATCCTCTCGAACATAACACTTAACTTGTGTTGATTGTAACAATTTAAAAGAGGCAATGGCTCATTTTGATGACGAGGTAAATGAAATTTACACATACAGTACATACCACACGGACACTTACTGTACAGTACATCAAGCTCTGCATTTTATCTCAACTCATTTAATAGCAAATTTTGACTAGAAAATCATAAAGCTCGGATATTATTGAATAAATTCCTGAGCTACGTCGTTTCAATATTTACCACAATTAAATGTATTACAGTATCTATAATTCTAAATTTACATATTATTTTGACAAATCGTATTTCAAGCTAAGTCATCCCCATTTTCAAATAGGCAAAATCAGTTCACGTGATGCATTTAGTTGAATGGTTGACGATCGTTCCTCGAATATTAGAAACTGAGATTTAGAAAGCATTTGACACCTTTCTAGAGAAATTTTCTGCTTTTTTACCAAAAAGAAAAGAAAATTTCGCGCAAAGGAATGATTAATTTACTTTTCAACTATTCAAGGAACGGCAACAAACCGGTTGACCTCGTGTGCCACGACGATCACCGGGTGAGCACCGTCTACATCCCGATACAATTCCTAATGCATGTCCATTATGCGACACTTCCACTCATGACACGGTTCATCTCTTTAAATGCCCGAATAACCGTACGGATTTGATTTGCTATAAGTTGTGGAAGACACCGGGCAAAGCGGTGGCGTTCGTTGGTCTTCTCACATGAATGATGTCAAGAAATTGGGAGGAATGAGGGTACTTAACAACAGCAATCACCGGGTGAGGTAGCCGACATCCTCCACCACCTAAAGTTAAAAAAATATCCTGGTAAAGATGGCATACCAAGCTGGATATTGAAATTCGGTAAATCTACCCTAGAGGCGACGATTGCCTGGAAACGAACTACCGCACTTAACATCACTCGCTGCGATCTCCAAGAATGTTGAGAAACTGTTGAACCAACAGATTAGAAAGCATATGCGCGGCAAAAACATCGGGTCTGACAACCTTTCAGGTTTCTTGAGAGGCCATTCCTGTCCATCTGCTCTGCTTTAGCTATCTGAGGACTGGCGTAGGGCGATGGACAGGAGTGAGACCGTGGTGGCCGCTGCGAACTGCGATAGATTTAAACAAAGCGTTCGACTATGTCCACCATGACATTCTCCTGTGTAGGCTGGAGGCTTTACGGATTCTCCCTTGCATCAACTAATGGTAACATAATCCCGCCCAGGACCACACCAGCCATTCTTGGTGTCATGTTCGACCGTTTCGACGCGCACTAAAGTTTGACTCCCAAAGGAATGTTATCTGCCGCACTGTAGCATCGAAAGTTTCCGCTCTGTCAGATGCAAGTATTTCTTTCCAGTAGCAACAAAACTATTGCATTAATACATTTATCCTTCCCTTCCTCGCTGTAAACACGCGGGACTGCTGTTAGCTTCTGTCGGCAAGACACGCCAACACAGACTAGACAAATCCCTTTGCAGAGCTACCAGGATGTTCCTGGGCCTTGAACCATGCCATCCTTCATCGGAATGTTTCAAGATGCTTGGCATGACAGTGCCATCTCTAAAGCAAAGAAATTTATGCTCTGCGGCCTAGTGCCATCATACAAGAGCAAGAGCGATCTAATTGTGATCAGCAACACATGAGCTGGAACAAGATCCGATTTCGCTATCAGAGTCCACAAAAAGAACTGCGGTAGGGACACGGTCGTCAGATTGGCAGGAAAAGACACCATTATGTTATGCTAGCAAGTTCACTTTTAAACGGTAGTATTTCAGGGATGTAGATCTGTCGGCGCTTTTAACCTCTTAACTTAATCTTTATACTTATTCCCGCGACGAAAAACAAGTTCCTTTTATTATATATTTATGCTCGGGATTCTGTAAAACATATCTGTAATGCCAACTCTATCTCTTCCTGGACTTGTACAGTAGAATACGAGTTAAACAATTGATTGATTGATTGATTGATTGATCACACGTGAGCTACAAATATGACCTCTCCACCACAACCACAAACCTCTCCGCTCGGAAATCCAAGTTAATGCTTTTGGAAATTCTCGCATCGCCTCTGCATACGATGTGATTATGAATATTATTATTTCTGATAAACTTTCAATAATTTCGTAACAAAAATAAAACGATTGTAAAAGTTGTCTCGCCCTGGTCTGGTTTGGAATAATTATGCGGAGTGCGTCTAGTATATTCTGTGAGTTCAAAAGGCAAGAAATCAAAAGTAGCATGCAAACTGCGCGTTGCCTAGACCCCAAATGGAAATTTTCCTACCTCAGTGTTCTCTATTTTGTCCAAATCTTTCATATCCATTCCTGGATTGACAGTTGCGTGATCGAATTGCTTCATGATGCGACGAAACAACCCGGTCCGTAAAAACAAAACAGATCTTCACACCTTGATCTCACCACGAGAATTGATATCACCACGAGGTAGCCTCAACTTTCAACTAGGACTACTTCTCTTGGGGGTAGAGTATGTCGCAAAGGTCAGCGCAGACAACTATCCCAACTAGAGATATTTCACCCACGACCTTGTGCTTCTGCAGTCAAAACATTGTGCTTCAAAGTCCACTATTTGAAGCTGACAAATATCACGCGAGAGACAAGATCATCTTACAGATTATGTAACTTTATGGAGCAAACCAGCTAGTGGGTATGTCTGTTATAATTTAACCAAAATGTTAAATACATTTGATAATAATCCTAGTTAAAATACCTTTAAAAAGCAATTACAAAGTGAAACTTGTCTATAACGGTCACCTTTGGGACCTGAGGAAAGTGACCTTTCAGACAAGTGGCTGTTCTGTCCCGGTTGATTTCTACAGAAAGTGTCATTTTGGGGCTATGAAGGGTGGGTCTTTATATACAAGTGGTTGCTCTACAGAGGTGGCCGCTAATACAGGTTTGATTTTAATTGCGTGTGGTAAAAACTGTACTTTTTGAAACAAATTCTTAATACAACATGGCCCTAAATTAAAAGATGCAAAATGAGGTTGTTATTAAATCTAAATTATACTTTTAAACTTAAATGTTTTGTGCTCAAGCCTTTCGACGACAGCATCGACTCAATGCAGTATGCTGAAAGCATTACCACGCTGGATTGCGATGGATTGTCTCTTGTTAAAGCCAAAGTAACTAAGTTAAAGCACCAGATCTGATCACTATTTCCTGTGTTTTTTTCGACATGAAGCTAAATGGAGTTAACCACCTGCTCTATCGCAGGCACGTCGGATGTTACCCACTTTCTCAGGTCCCACATACGCAGCATGCTTCTGGACTTCATGCGGGGTAAGATTTTGAGAAGGAACTTTAAAATACCGTGGAATATTCAGCTTATAATCTACTCTATGATTCTCTATCAATTAATAATTTTATTTTCAACTATGTGACTTTAAAACAATACAAGGTCAGAAATAAATAAATAAAACTTAATCTTAAATACAAATTCAATAATATCTTCAATTAAAAAATACCTCTAAAATTACATTCTATTTACGAACTATTTACAAATAAACATCTAAGGGTTAAAAAACTATCCCTATTCCTAAAAATTACACGGCTTGGTTAAAATACCAATATTCATCAAGAGAATTACTGGCAATGGTGCCCAAGATGCTGATGGCGTTTCCACGCTGCACCGCGATGCCAATTCTCTGTTGCAGGAAGGATCTGGCCCTTGAATCTTCCGAGCACTTTAGCAAAAGACTACCGAGTTCGTAAATGAACGCTTTGGCGCTTTCTCCGTACGAACCAAGGGTCTCCACTCCAATCGGCTGGAAATAGTACTGGTGGAGTACACTGTACTTTTTTGTCTTCTTCTTCTCAGCTTGGGTTGCTGCCGCTCCTGGTGTTTCCGCGGTGCTTTCTACATGGGGAATGGCAAGCGTGTCTACGCTGGTGAAGTCCCACACCATGTGTTTTCCCACCTTCCAAGGCACCTGCGTCATACCGTCGGGTCGTTTACCATCGTCGCGAGATAGCCCTGGAGGTTCAAGTGTGGAGGGGACTTTGGCAGATGTCAATGCTCTCTGCACGATACTATTGACTTCTCCATGTCTGGACCAACGGCCTGCCGCGTACCTGCAAGAAAGCCCTTGGTGACCATCTGGCAGAACTAGCTTGTCGCAGTGACAACCTCCGCACCTAAACGCAAGGCAACGGCGACCCGCAACTGGCTGTCTGTCAACATGAGGCCGAGTGACGCAGATGGGATGGCTTGCAGCCGTGCACCGGATTCTTTTTGGCAACAGGCCAGGAGGCGGGCCTTGTTCTACTCTGAGTCTCCCCAGCAAGCGCAAGACGTCTAAGGACGTCCCATGGACGCTCTCACGACATTTGGACGTCGCGGGGATATCGTAAAGACGTCTTGTGTAGTTTACCAGGACTAGCTGTCTCTGTGACAAATCAGGAGCGTGGCTCCACGCACTTCCCTCGGCACCCCTTGGTCTATTCCACTCAGACTCTGAACTGCGCATTGCCTTAGCCCTTCGCCTTGGAGTATCTATCTGCGAATCCCACACATGCAAATGCGGAGCCATAGTGGTACAAGACGGTCATCATGGACTTGCATGCCAGAAAGCAGCTGGTCGATGGTCGCGACATTCAGCGATAAACGACATCGTGAAAACAGCACTAGCTTCGGTGCACATTCCATCCTTATTGGAACCCCCTGGTCTTTCCAGAAACGACGGGAAAAGACCAGACGGACTCACCCAGATACCCTGGAGTGGAGGAAAGTGTGCCGTTTGGGACGTGACATGTGTCGACCCCTTAGCAGCCAGCAACTTGCAACACTAAGCTAAAAAAAACAGGTGGCGCAGCTAACGACGCTCAAAAAGGTTACACACTCGACACACTGACAAGTGCCCAACCACGTCGTATCCTTGCCGCCAACGGGGATCAGCTACAATGCTATGGCACCCTCGATGTTGATCTCGCATTCGACCAACACTCAACACGCACCACTTTCAAAGTCGGTCCTGACGTCGACGCATTCATCCTCTCATGGTACAACTGCCACGCCTTCCACCTTCTCTCTCCAAATTATCCGCAGCCATTTAATGACGTCACACCTACTTCTCCAACGATTGCCGTCGTTGTTTGGACAGTTCATCTGCCACCCCATCTACCGTCAAATACCATCTGCTTTCTGAATACGCGGATGCATTCTCTTCCACGGAACATCTGCAAGCTATGGAAGGTGAGCCCATGAACATCAGCCTTAAACCAGACGCTGTTCCCCATGCCCTGTACACAGCTCGAGCCATTCCTTACGCGTGGCGCGACGAGGTGGATCACCTTCTCAAAGATCTGGTATCCAAAGGCGTTATTGGGCCGTTGATACGCCCGCTGATTGGGTTAGTCCTATCGTTGTAGTGCCGAAGAAGAATGGAAAGCTGCGATTATGCGTCGACTTAACCCGCCTCAACAAGTATGTGCAACGACCGACACATCCATTCAAGACACCCAAAGATGCCACGGCCCGCATCCCTAACTCGGCTAAATTTTTCTCGACCTTCGATGCTACTTCTGCTACTATGTATTCCGCTCGCTGAGGACAGTCAGTCATTGACTACCTTCATCATTCCCTTTGGTCGCTTCCGCTTCCTACGCGCTCCGATGGGTTTGATCAGTACAGGGGACGTGTACTGCAAGCGGGGCGACGTTGCCCTTGATGGAATTGGAAATCTTTCCAAAGTTGTTGATGACATTCTAGTTTATGACGACACCCTTGAGCAACATGTTGCACGTATTCGATCTGTTCTTGATCGCTGTCGCGCTCACAAGATTACGCTCAATCCTGACAAGTTTGTTTTGCCAGTCTTGCGTCGATTATGTTGGCTTTAAGATCAGCCAAGATGACATCGAAGCCGATTCCTAAAAGCACGACGCCATCTCACGGTTTCCAAAGCCTACTAATATCTCCGAACTTCGCTCCTTCTTTGGCCTCTTAAATCAACTCTCTGATTTCTCCACATACTTGGCTGGCGCCGCTCAACCACTTCGTGGTCTCCTAAGTACCAAGAATACCTTCCTCTGGACGGCTCATTGCGATAAGGCTTTCGACGACGTCAAGGCTGCCCTCACATCCTCTCCAATCTTGGCCCACTTTGATCCCGCCTTGCCCACTGCCCTACATATCGACGCATCCTGTTTGGAAGCCTTAGGGTTTGCTCTGATGCAGAAGCACAATAACGCCTGGCGACTTGTTCAGTGCGGTAGCCGTTTCTTGTCGCCCGCTGAATCTCGTTATGCCATGGTCGAGCTCGAACTACTCGCTATCCAATGGGCAGTCACCAAATGTCGCATTTATCTTCTCGGCCTTGATTTCACTGTCATTACTGACCACAAGCCCTTGGTCTCTCTGCTCAACACTACCACCCTCGACGCTGTTGACAACCCTCGACTTCTGCGTCTTAAGGAGAAATTACTTCCATATCATTTTCATACAATCTGGCAGGAGGGTAAATCTCACGCCCTCGCCAACGCCCTCTCTCGAGCTCCTGTTGACGACCCCGACCTTGCCGAAGATTCACTGCCAACTGCCAATATCCGCACCATCATTCAGGCTTCAACTGCCTCCACTCTTGGTTCGACTCCAGATGATGACCTCTTCTTGGCTGATCTCAAACGTGATGCTCTAGTCGATTCTGAATATCAGCCGTTCAAATATGTCATGGCCCGAAATATTTCCTCTTCAGCGTTGCCTTCTCATCTTAAGCAATAAAAAGGTGTTCTGCTCACTCCATGGTGACCTTATTCTGTACGACGGCAACAGGCTTCTCATTTCACGCAGTCAACGCCGACTCATGCTTGCTCGACTCCACACGGCGCATCAGGGCATTGAACGTACCAAACGCCGTACCCGCCAATCCTGTTTTTTTTTGGCCAGGTTTATCCAACGACATCTCCAACATTGTCGAGTCCGGTGACGCCTGCAATCTGTATAAGCCGTCTCAAATCAAGGAGCCCATGGTTGATGCAGCCCCACCCACACGTCCATTTCAGCAATGTTCGGCTGATCTATTCTCCTTCCACGGGAAATGCTATCTCGCCTATGCCGATCGCTATTCCGGTTGGCCATGTCTGAAGCAATACCGCTCTGATCCCAACACTGCCACCGTCACGTCAACGCTCATCAATTTCTCTCATGACTATGGCATACCCCAAACCTTACGTACCGATGGTGGCCCTCAATTCGCTTCTCATGAATTCACTACCTACTGTGAACATTGGGTAATTTCCCACGCACCTTCATCGCCGTACTATCATCAAGGCAATGGCCACGCCGAATCTGCAGTCAAAGCCATGAATGCTCTTGTAAAGAAATATCATCATCCTACAGACCGTCTGAATCTGGATCAGCTTAATGAAGCCATTCTAGAATGGCGCAACACTCCACGTGCAGACGGATTGTCTCCTGCACAACGCATTTTCGGTGGTCCTTGCGCACCCGCCTGCCTATTCACCACGCGGCCTTCAATCATCAGTGGTACAGCTCTCTCGAAGATGCTGATTCTTCTGCGGCGAAACACAAACTTACAAATATTACGCATTACAACGAAGATGCTCGCAACCTCGCTCCGTTATCCATCGGCGACGAAGTCCGCCTTCAAGACACCACCTCCAAGCTCTGGGATCGTGTCTGCGTTGTTACTGCCAAGTTGCCTTATCGTCGCTACTTTGTGAAAGTTCCATCTGGCCGCATCTATGCCAGAAATCGTCGCCATTTGCGCAAGGCCAGGACTCCGAATATCACTCCCGCTGATGTCTCACTTCCTGTTCTCACACAGACACCCCGCCGGCTACATTCAAGCAATATAGTACTCGTCAGCGTACTGCACCGGTTTATTACGGTTTTAAATGAGTTACTAACATTCTGTTTCCACAGCCCTCGTTTTCTCGGACTTCCAAAAGGGAAATTGTGGAGAGCTAGACAATCCTCGTTTCCATGTACATAATCTCGTTCTAGTCACTTTGTAAATAGTTAATCTGTATTGATATTAGATTCATTCCTGACTGTTATCGACTGGCTGTTGACATTGTATTCATCTCGGAGATTGACTTATTAGAACCTTTGACCTAGTTCTCTTACACAGAGAGCATTATGAACACAACAACAACTTTGCTAGAATTCCATTGGCTACTGTATTCGTAATCTTGTGATCTGAATACAAACTAATCTCGGTTCCACGCTTGCCGCGTTCTGCACAGGTTGATGGGCGGAAGTCAAACCGAGAGTTTTGAAGTACATACTGTATGCACAGGTCTGACATCAGGAATCCAATCAGATACAGGTTCTGTTTTTCACGGAGCTGAGGTCGCAGACTAATACATTATAAGAAAATTCGTATAAACAAAATACCTGCATAAAATAACATTAATTTCGAAATACTTGCAAGTTTTCTTGTAGTCTTTGACAATTGATCGAGGTCATATACGATGTTAAATAGCTGCAAAATATTAATAATGATTTAAAAAATAATAAAAGAATTCAGGATCATCCCACAAACACAAGCGGCAGAGAACGAGAATGCTTATGCATAAACAACATTCCTTCTACAGTATACTGTAGTCTTTCTAAGCAGGCAAACCCTCTCCCACCTTGACACGTCAGAACAGAGAGGAAAATCATAATTATTCCAAGGGGCTCACTTTATTACACGAATCTTTTTGGTTGAACACGATGTCCGTAAACCAACTTTATAGTTTGACTAGTAGTACATTATACTGTCCACAGCTCTTTCTCTCTGTGCATTATTTTGCGTGATTTTCTGCTTCAGCAAGTAAGTTTCACACGTCTGTGATAGGTTGACAGTCGCTCTCCTTCACAACTTTCAACAGCGTTGCTCGATGCAAACAGTTTTGTTCAAAGGCTAGTTTGAAATCGCTGGCTACAACAGGTAGTGTTATATGATGGAGGCGAAATAAGCACGAAAGGCTGCTCTTTTCCTCTTCAAGAGCTCTTTTTGTAAACGTTTAATAGCTCATTTCAGTTCATTTCTTGCTTGGTGAAAGGACTATGGAAAGCGAAGCGCAGCAAGAGGACAGCACTTTTGTTGATGTCGAATTAAAGCCCTTCAACAGCCAACCAAATAGCACTTCTGTTGACGTGAGTTTTATTTGGTGTCGTAAATTTGCATTCATATTTCAACAAAAGTTATCGAATTTTGTTATCTCGAAGTTTTAAGAAAGCAAGTCATCGAGCGAAACCTATCGGCTCGTTGCTCAAGTGCAGCCCAATGTTCTGTTTTGTGTTTCTTTTGGTCTGTTTCCTAGTTCTTACCCCATGTAATTAAACTATTGATATTATTTATGTTGTTTTAATGATTATTTGCAAGGCATAGACTATTTCAAGAAGGTCAAGTTTGAAGCGTTACGAAATTTCAGTAAATTTTAAAAGTTAGGGACCGTTGTAAATTTATTTATTTATTTAAATCTATTTTATGCAGCGGATTTGTACCGGAGAGAGGCGGATTTGAAAAGTCACATTTTTTAAGAATAAAAAAGATTGCTTAAATGTTTTGATTGACAACTTCAGCGAAAACACTACAATACAAAGCTAATTAAAAACTAATGATGGGGATATAACTAACAATGGAAGGAACATTTAAAGTAGAATGATTAAGTTAATTTTCAGATACAGTTAGCAGGACATTGAAATACAAACAGTAGGCATAATAGTTTTTTTCTTGATTTTTAGAGTTGGCAATTCGCCAAGCGCACTAAGGTGGCACCAAGGGGGGGTCGGGGGCTGTAGCCCCCCGTTCCATTGGGAAACCTAGCCCCCCTATCGAGGAACCTGCAACTGCTCTGTTGGGGAAAAGTAATTCCGTAGTTGGCAATCTCGGCCAAATCCCGTTTAAGCCAGCCGTTGTGCTGGATAACTCCAAATGACAAGCTAATTGCGACATATTATGAGGCTCAGAAACGCAAATGTTTCTACTGATTTCAATGTTCACGCATTTTATGTAATGTTGCACTGCACTGTAGAATATGTATGTTAAGATGTTGATCGCATGAAGAGGCAGGTGGATGATGTTGTAGATATAATTGTGGCAGATAGGACGGAGGGTTAGGGTTGTACCGATCAGCTAAATCCTGACCGATCCGATCCGAACCGATCTCTGCTTCATAAAAGCCGATCACCGATCGATCACCGATCAGAAAAACCGATCAAAGGATGATGTCACAACAAGGGCTGCAAAATATTAATCTTCAATAAAAAACATCTTTAGGCAAATTGGCATATAGCCCTCCAGTTAAAAATAATTATTTAATGCAAAACAACTATTTACGTTACCTGTACATTATGAATGCTTCAACATTCTTACATTAGTCAGTTTGCAATTGAACTTTGTTATCGCCTGCTGGGAGAGGCTCATAATATGCCGTAATTATTGACTTGTAAAATAGAGTATTTTAAAGTAGTCTCTGGAATAAGACTGTCTCTTATTATCTGCTTGAAAGACACTCACTTCGATTATAATGGTTTATTAATTCAATTTCACAAAGACAAATGAAGGAACTTGGCTGATTTCTACTAGACATTTCAATTCACTTCCCATTTCACTCAGAGTGATATTGTGTTTTGTTTTGAAAAGAAAACTTTACGATAAAAGCATGAACTTCTCCTTGTCAATGTTGTTCAAATTATTTTCATGCTGCGAGTAGCCGCTTAGTACGCGACGGAACAGTAGACTGTTGTTTGCAACCAGCTATGCGGAACAAAAATAGTCACGCCACCATTTCCAGGTGAGCATTTCGAAGAAGCGGCCGCATATGAAACTTGATCAGGAAGCAATTACCGAAGGTTTGAATCGAAACAGATGGCAGAATACTTCCAGCCGACAGTCAATATCACTCGTGTAACAAAGAGCAAGTAGTTAAACATGTAGCATTTGCCGTGGAAACACGCTTCTGAGAATTTGTTTAGGACGTAGCGAACTTGCGATCATCATCTTCGCGATGATCTTGCCGTGTAATTTTATTCATGAAAACACACCATAGAAGTATTTACGTGAATATTGATACAATATTAATGTACTGTAAGCAAAATGTGAGCATTATTTGCTTGTGATAGGAATACAAAACGCGTCTTAAATTGATTTTTTGATCGGTAGAGTGATCGGTTTCCTGTTGCTGTGATCGGGTTTTCCGATCAAAACCGATCAACCTCTGATCGGTACCGATCAAACAGAATTTGTTTGTTCGGTGCAACCCTACGGAGGGTAGCCAGTTCGTCTGAAGGCTCGAGAGTACAGATTGCAAAAGAGTTGACATTACGAAATACAAGACATTACGAAATACAAGACATTTCAAAAGAGTTGACATTACGAAATACAAGACATTACGAAATACAAGACATTTCAAAAGAGGTGACATTACGAAATACAAGACATTACGAAATACAAGACATTTATAGCGACTGACGAAGGGTGCTGATTGCCTGTCTGAGTGCTGATGTAACTGTTTGATGAGACCGCCGCAGTGGTAAAATGTCTATAACACCTCAAAGCCACATCTCTAAAGCTTACTGCTTCCCGTATCGGGACTGCGCTTGGCTAATTCTTCTTCTCGGTTATACAAAACTGGATAAAAATAATTGAGCACATTTTGATAATTCTTCGATACCCACCTGTGGTCGGCTATATTCCTACAAATCTTGTAAGCGATTCTTCAATTCTGTAACAATCCAAAAAAATGTTCAGGAAATTGGTATATTAATAGACCATGAAATTATTACTATTCATGATTATAAATTTATTTATTCATTTCATTACTGTTAGTAACTCTGGTCCGTAAATTAATGAAAACAGTAAATCATCAATGTAACTAAATTCATTACTTTTGAATTTGGGCATTACAGTGCTAAAAATCAATCATTCAATAATTTACTCAATCAATCAATCAGGGGTGGGTAGTAGCGAACTAAAACTAGTTCGCTAGATTAGCGAACTAGTTTTTTGACTAGTTTC
>OFHS01004222.1:0-14557 GCA_900245855.1 Calvadosia cruxmelitensis | reverse complement strand
TCTTGCATCACAACTTGCCACGTCTTCAGTTTGATTATTAAGTTATTAACTCGCATGTAATGGTACTTCTGTAAGTTTTGAAGAGTGAAGAATTCAACTGGCTGCTATTGAGGTTGTTGTGTTTTCCATTGTTCGACTATTGTTTGTTTCAATGCTAGTTTCTTTTATTTAGTAAGGGGTGTGAAATAATAGGTTAGGCCGATAAATCGGCCGATTAAATTATTTTATCGGCAATAATTAATCGGTATCGGTAATCGGCAAAATTTTGAGATCGTTACATGTCTACTCCCTTCAATTCATTAGCAGGTAGTCGTAAGAATTCCACTGACTTAGCAGTGTGACTGGTGCTTGGTTGTGGTGACAGGTTTGCTATCTCGACTACTGCTATTCGCGGGGAAGCAGCTCCCACCAAATTATTTTCTGCTATTTGCATCCATGCAGCTCCCACCAAACCAAGCATCAATGCCAAACAACTTATCTATGGTGATGAGTTTAATTGAACATTTTATAAACAACTTACTTTGCTCTGACGTGAAAATAGATCCCCAAGGACACACTGTAGACAAATAATAATGAATAGACAAAAAAGTACCTTACAAATGTGAGTAGTAGGCAGATCTATAGTATCTGAAACTGCTGGGTTGATGATCCTACATGACGTGAGTGGCAACGATATGTAAAGGCAGCTTTACAGCATGCAGTTTGTTGCATACAATATAATCTATAAGCAGCTGATTTTTATTAATTGGTCAATCACGCAGCTCACTCATGACACATAATGGTAACATATCAGATCAACATTGGATGCAATGTATTGCATCACATGAGGTAAGGCAACATAAGAAAACACGAAATTGATCTTGTTAATTGCCTAAGTATGTCAGCCCTTATACAGCCAATGTTCATGCTCTGTCAATTACTGAACAAAACGTCAAGTTAGTGACAACAGCACCTTTATTATCAAATTGATTGTCAATTTTTCTGATTGCTAATGATTTAATGTGTTATTTATGGTCTCGACCTACTGAAATCATATCATGCACCAATGTTGATGCCTTTGATTAAGCAACTCAACTTACATGGCACAAAATAGTACAAAGGAGGCTTTGTCAATGATAATGATTAGATATGTAGCACCTTTTTACCTATCAACTTCTATGTATTGAATTTTACATATCTTCCAATTAGAACCTTACCATTTCAGCATTGCCTTCAGGTTTGGCTGACTGACAGTATTGTCATCGATGAAGATAGTTGAACAAGAATTGGACTTCTTCATCGGTGATAAAGTAAAAGAGTTTGAGGTCTGAAAAGTACAATAAATAACACACCTGTAATCAAATTATCAAATACTGTTGCATTTTACCGACCGACTGTATAAGCCGTATTTACAGCACCAAATTATTTGTTGTGCAATGCTACCTCGGCTTGCTCATATGCGAGTGCTCTTTTAGAGCGCGCTGATTAAATGTGCCATGTTGTTAGAAACAATTTTTGCTTAAATTATTTTCAATTTGAGTAAGTTATTGCACAATTGTAAAAGCTTGGTTGTCAAATGAAAGATGTCAAAATTGGCGTCTAACAGGAAACTGGGGTCCACTTTTACACATGGTTGACTAATTGGCAGTAAAATGAAGTAACAATATTGTCAGAAGTAAAACTGATATTGCAATTTGTCAGATACGTGAGTAGGACAAGTCATTATTTTACGCCAGACGCAATATGCAAATCTAGTTATGTGACTTAACTCTTGTCCTGCTATGACGTATATATACGTTTTTGAAGCAAGTCAAAAGTAGCAACATATAGCCAATCAGAAAGCTAGTCCCTAGCAATCAGCCAATGAGCAATCTATAAAGCGATTTCAAGTCTTCATTTAACTAGTTTTGTAAGCAGGACAAGGGTTAAATGTCTAGTCAAATTTATTACAATATGTACAGATAACTGACATGATGCTTGTGTGTCGCTGTGGTCTAGCGGTTAGTATGTGTCGCTGCCAGTCAGACGTCGCTGGTTCGACTCCCGGTCCAGCCGACACATATGTATATTTGTTATGTTTTCTACTGTTTTAATTGTCCAAGGCCCCAAGGGAGACAAGCCATTAGCTTAATTGGCTGCCCTACATTCTACAGTTGATTAACACTGCAGAATTCCAGAGTGTTATAAGTCGCACTTAAAAATGCTTAGATTTTGGCTTATACAGTCAAACCTGTACTAGCAGCCACCTCTATAGAGCAGCCATCTGTGTATAAAGGCCACTCTTCATAACCCCAAAATGACTTTCCTATAGAAACCAACCCGGACAGAAATGACACCTGTCTATAAAGGTCATTTTTCTCAGGTCCCAAAGATGACCGTTATAGACAGGTTTCACTGTAATTCGATGCTACTTATATCTGCAAAATGTTTTGTTAGCCTCTATTTCTATGCATTCTCTCTTCATGCCTCTAAATTGAGATGCAACTTTCTGATTAACTGGATTTGACTGTAGCATATGCAGCGTATGGAGTTAAGTCCTAGCTTCTTATTCCAAAGATACTGACACCTTCATTAAATAAAATCAAGAGATTATGTTTGAGCTACTGCTTACAGTTCTTCCATTATGTTCAGACGGACAGATTATGGTATGTCTCCTACTCCGAGGTCCGCCATTTTCTGAAAAAAAAATACACAAAGATCACTAGGTGGTTGTTTAACCCTTGTCCTGCTGATAAAACCAATTAAACAGAGACTTGAAGTCGCTTTATCGATTGCTGATTGGTTGATCATTAGGGACTAACTATCTGATTGGTTATATGTTGCTACTTTTGACTTGTTTCGAAAACGTGTATACACGTCAATAGCAGGACAAGGGTTAACATGTTAACTTTGGTTGTAGCTAGCTGCTCATGCTACCATAACGTAAATAATAATAATGCAGTTAAATAAGATCATCATCTCAAGTAGCACTACTAAGACAATCAAATTTAATTCAATGACAGTCAACCTCACTTAATTGGATCGCCTCATAACAAGACTATTTACTTGATCAGACCAAAAACTCCAAGACAATCATGTCATTACAACATGTGACATTCGGATAATCGGTCCAGCTGCTTAATGGATCCAGTGAAACTCTCCCTGTTATGTTCAAAAAGAATGGCGACATCAAAGAGGCACAGGATTGCAATGTCCAAGTGGCACCAAGCTCAAATGATTGTAACTAGACAGAGCACGTGGATATAATACAAGATACAGTTACGCATGTGCAAGCAGGAATGACTTTTACATTGACTAGCATATATACAAATAGTATACAACTCCCGATGTGGTCTGATTAGGCAGAGTAAATAGTAGGCCTATGGGCGAGGCCACCAGGGTAAAGGTTGCCTTTTGGATTTGGCAAGTAGCAATCCAGCATAAACATAGATGCCATATTCAAAGTTCAACGAGTCAGTTGTTTCGTTCTGCTCTCTTCTTTGATTGCTTCTTGTATGAGACTACCCTAGATGATAAACCGAGTGGCAAATAGGAAATTTAATTTTAGCTGAGTGCAATACAAATGCACTGTGGAATTGAGCAATGTTTCAGACAAATGATTTTGATCTGATGAAAATATTTTGATAGCCAATAACAATGTGGGTACATATTGGCCATTGATAATCACAGAAGAAATGAGAATGGTTTGAGCTCAGGTGTGAGAAGATTGAGCTCACGTGCAGTCAGAACTTGTGTAGCTATTTTGCTACGGACAGGCAATAGTGGTATGGATTCTGTCGTGATGCATCCCATGCAGCCTCAGTGCGATCGACAGCAATGCCATACTGATGCTAATGGCTACAAGTCAAGTCAGGCCAGAACTTACGTTTGTTACACTTGAAACACAACTAGTTGACATCATGCCAGCTCCCAGCTCCCTCTAATAGTGCAACCCTAGGTAATGTTTAGCAGGTGTGTCGTTGAGCCCTAGGGCTATGAGGCCCTACACAACAATCAAAGTAATCCACCATGTACAGTCCTGATATATGTTGGTAGGTCTATAATTCAGTCTTCCGGCACGTGAACAGTGGTGATTTGAAGGAAGAACACCGCGAAAGCTGCCCACCTACTAGTTTTTACGGTGGAATGCCATCCCATTACTTCTGTAAACTTGTTACAAGTAAACACGTAAGCCATTGTGTAGAGATGTGATACTTCTGATTTTGTCAATCCTTTGCAATTTCAAAACATGTCACTTTCAAATTCATCCTTGATCAAACATTAATTCAGCTCACGGTTACAATGGTAACCCAGAAGCCTATGCTGTGAGGGATTTTGCATACCTTCTTCGTATTCTTATCTTTCATCATGCCATATTCTGATCCAAATTCTGCTTTGCGGGTGGGGGTTTCGGAGCTATTAGTTAAAAGCAAACCTAGGCTACGACATCTTGACCTCCACTCTCAAACAGAATTCTGATTCTCAACCACGTGGGAGTAAGATTTTAATTTGAGAAAGTTTACATGACAGAAACGACAACTTGCGCTATGCATACAATTTACACCCACGCGTGGCATGTAAAAGTGTCGCAAAAGCATTCGTGAGTACACAGGAGGACAACAGTTTATGTGACTGTTATTACAAACAAAGTCATTGGCAATTTAAACTTTATCTACGGCAGAAAATTCCTTTCTGAAGTACAAGAATGTAGGCCTACGCGGATGAGAACTACGCTGAAGGCTTGCTATTTCGTTGAACGTTGTGCCGTGTGGAGAACAAGCAATTGAATGCAAGGCCCGCTGGGTGATAAGAAAAGTTTTCGCGTACAAAACGATTGTAAACAAAACACAATTGAAACAGTTGAGGTTTCCAAGACAAGAGATAGCCAAAAACCTTGCATTTGTAAAACGTCTCGATATGATTTGGGTCAACCACCGGCATGCAAAGATTGAGTTAACGTTAGAACACTTCACTTTTCACAAAAGAATGTAAAGCCTACGTGACCGAACCATGCTTCGCCATTACCTGATTGCTCAAGCGTCTGGGCTGAGCGTTCCAGGAAAAGAGTCCCCTTATGATTCGATAAATCTATAAAACATAACAAAAAAAGATAGATTTAAAAGTAATAATCTTGAAACATCCTCAAAAATCTGCCACATGATATTGGACAGCTTGTAAAACATCAAACCTTCTCTGTCGCTGATGTGAGGAAGCTCCAACTCATCGACAGAGTTATTTAATTCATTGGCAGACTTCGTTCGCTGAGGTTTCGTTAGCTCTTCGTTTGATGCATATACGCAGCAGCTGTTGCCCATTTTCACCGTCGGCGAGCAGGAACTTGCAATTCGTTGACAATCGATAGGACAGCAGCATACCATTCCAAACACTTCAAAACTTCAATCTCACGATCCTCTCCAGTGGTTCATTTTTTCACGAAGAATTACATAAAAATACAGAAGACTTTCCCCCAGGTTTTACTGGGCTTTCACAACAGCGTACAGCAGTGATTGATTTAAGGTGAGCAATCTAAAAGCTATTTGGTCTGACTTCCAATGCAGCAAACGTTCTTTGAAGTCGCCTTCTTTTCAACGGTCAGCTGAAGGAAAGTGAAGATGGGAGACTGGGTACCAGACATTACAACTCCACAGTAAACAAACATGGCTTTGACAACACCGGAAACTATGATTGATAAGACAATATACTCAACAATTGATCATTGTCAAAACGAAAAAAACTTAGCTTATCAGATTTGCGATAAGGGTTTCATTCTAACTGGAGTATGTAATAATTGTAATTCGATATAGTTCAAGTGTCTGACTTTTTCAGAAGTACTCTGACCAGATTACCAGTTATATGAAACTTCAGTATTTTTACAAAACTATATTGATTAGTATTGTGATTAGGGAGTCGTGATCCTTTTAACTGGCAATTAAGATATTAAATCATGTTCGCTAATTATCATCCCACAAGCAAATAGCTTGGTCAGTAGCAACCTGATGAAATTACGATATTTCTGAAGCTTTGAATATATAATCTGTCACCGAGACGAACACGATGTCCTCAGGGGAGACTAGCTTTTAGCTTATTGAGCTACCCTTGAAAAATAAATCCAATGAAATGAAAACACGATATTGCTTTAAAGCTTTACGGGCATTCTTTCAGCTGTTGTGAATTGACCTGTTGTGGACAACATTGTAATTTACTTCTAATATTATTAATGCTTAAAAAATGTGGGACGAGGCTAACAAAAGCCGCAAAACAATGTGGGACTCAACGGGTTAAATGGTTTTGTATAATCTATGCAATATAGTAGCATTGTTATCTGCGTTCTCTCCTTTATCTACTTGACATAATGATAGTTGATTAAATTTAGTTATTAGTTTTTGTTATAATTATTTTACTGCATCGACCAGATGTGATTGTGCAAAAATCTTCAAGAGCTATCAGATTTCTAGAAACAACCAATCATAAATCAAATTGTCCTAGACATGAGCTTCTTGCCAAAGTAATCTTTGAAACAATTTTGGAAAGCAATTATCAACGCCACAGAGGAAGCATAGTCAAGGGCTTACTTTATTCAAAGATTAAGTATAGCAATACAAAGGGGTATAATGCTACAAGCACTCTCGGCACCCTCACAGCTGGAGAAAGCTTGCAAGAATGTTTAAATTGTAAATATCACACGTTAACTTGTATGAAGTAATATTGTAATTTTTAGCATTTAAGTTTGGTACGGTTTTAACCAAACCGTGTAATTTTTAGGAATTGAATAACTAGTTAAGTATTTCACGTAGCATATTTTTTAATTTAGTTCCTTCTAGATATCTTTTACATATTGTCTTTTTAATATTCTTTTGAATTAGTGCAGTAAGATTGAAACAAACAATTTGGTAAGCATAATGTGACTGCGATTTAATTGTATAATGTATATACTGTAGTTGATTCATAATACTGGAAATGTCGTTATAATGCTACATTGTTTTGGAAATAAAAAATAATGTGCTTTTAAAAATTTTTTTCTTGATTTTGCAAACCACTGTAGAGAACAATGATACTCAAGCAATCACAATGCATTTCCTAACTGAAGCACGATTGTTCGTCACCATCGAATTAAATGAGAAACCATGACAACGCCTCTTTTAGGAGTTCGAAGTTGACTTGGAAACGAGACGGCGGCCATTTTGATTGTGTTCACTTTCTCTCAGATCGTGCGCGCTGTTACTTCTAATTTGTTTGAATTTTTAGCACATTTATGACTGCACCACTGAAATGGGAGTACCAGCATTTTTCCGATGGCTTTCAAAGAAGTATCCGTCAATCGTTGTGCACTGTGTAGAAGAGAAGGTGGGTAAATCGGCCTTACATTTAATGGCTAGATGCAGCTTTATTGAGACTCTGAGAGTGAGTGAGTGACCCAGTTTGCAGAGTATGGCACCGCCGCCCCCGAGATCTCTATTTTGCTAGCAATATGGCGCCCCTGGTGTAGGTCAAACATGTTTGGTAACTAAAGACAAAATAGGACATCCTTTGTATTTTCTTTATTTTGCAGCTTATTTTTATTTATTTATTTGATTTTCGCCCCTGAGGAGTGCCCCTGAGTGACATTTTGTTGCAATTGCGCCCCTGCCCCTGAACATTTTGGGCTCTGCCGCCCCCGAGATCTCGGCGAGAAGTGCCCTACTCTGCAAACTGGTGAGTGACTAGGCCAGGTAGTGAATGCAGGCGTGCCGTCGTGCAACGATGCAACTGTGACGGATAAGATTGGCGGCCCGTTATCCAGGCATGAATATGATGCCCCTAGCCCAAGGATAAACATTTGTAGGCTACATTGTAAAATGCCCGAGGATGCTGAATTGATCTGGATTATATTGATTTCCACTCATGCAATTCTGACTGGAATCTTTGTATTCTGCGCGGCGGAGAAAATTTTTCCGAAATATTTCGCGCCTTTGGCCTCTCGTTCATGTGACTAAAATGCGCGGTCCAGCCGCGGTAATCAGCTTGAATAACAGTGTTACAGTAAGGATTGCGCGTACAGAGCCTGTTTTTCTGATAAAAATGTCTGCAGCTGAGCTCAATTCTCAGAATCTGCGCGGCTGCGGATTCAGCAGACCAGACTTGCGCGGCGGAGATCTCCGCCGCGCAGTACATAAATTCCAGTCAGGGCAATTCTTGTGATGCCATAATATTGTATCATCTGTTTAGCTTTTGCAACTATAATGATGTTTGTTAAACCCATCGCCATCAGATGAGAGTTTTTGGCGTCGGTGCTTAGTTGGTGAGAGTTGTCACAATGTAAGGTAGCTGGTGCAAGCAAGCAATCACAAGGTGGCGAAGCTTCGGAATCTGTCCTTTTCACAACCAAGCACCAGTCACACTGATAAGCAGTGGAAGGATTACAATTTCAACTAATAAGTGGAATGGGCGGATGCCAGACTGCATTTTATGCTGTGCACGGAGAATTTATTCCCCTCACAAATCCGCGCATTCTCAAAGTCAAAATTTATATTCTCCGCGCAATAAACACAGAATGCAGACCGGGGCGGATGGGGAATCAAAACCTCATTGCTGTTACTCACAAGACAAGGCATCGTACATATAGACTAGTTGCGACGCATATAGCTTGCAATGCATAAGGATCGATTGTAAGGCATGCAGCTAGTTGCTGTGCTGCAAGCTATCTCGTACAAGAATGACGGTCCACTGGGCTCACTGTTGCACAATTATTACATGACGAGGTTGGTTATAGGTCACTTGAGGTACTGACAATGGTCACATGGATCGAAAGCCACAGTAGTTATGGCTTGAGTTTAACTTTGCCTAAATGTTATGTAGCCAAAGTTAAAATGGCCGAGGAAGTCAGTAGGTCTATTGTCTGATTCAGATAACTTAGGTACCAATTCTATGCAACTTCATTTCTCCTAGTTAACTAGTTAAGTTGGGAGTTGATTATAAGTTTTGCTTGTTCTGTACCAGGCTAAGGAGTTGAATGGAGTCAAAGCGCCTGTAGACACCAGCAAGCCGAACCCAAATAATGTTGAATTTGACAATCTCTACTTGGATATGAATGGCATTATTCATCCTTGTTGTCACCCAGAAAACAAGTAAGTAAGCCTAAACTTTGTTGTAATGCTGCAGAGAATGAGACTGAGTGACTGACGGCAGATTAGATTACACTAGGACAACAGCAAGAAACAACTTTGTTCATTGAAGTCCCCAACTCGACTGAAGAACAGCAACTTAAAGTCTAAGGTTAAAACAACTAATAACCTACATGCGATCACGCCATCGTTTGATTACCGATCAATCGATTGGTAATCACCATTCTAATGTGATCACGTCATCATGCGATGATCGATCGATTATCATTGTCATGTTTACATGGTCACGTCAATCACATGACCTACAAGGTTAATTGTCAGTCCCAATACACTGGCCACCGTTAAAATTATCATGGGTAATACACCGGCCCCTTTATAAACCAATCTTTCTGGTCTCAGATTCTCTTTGTCCAGGTTTCTAGCAGGGTCAGTCAAGCAGGCAACCACTGTATAGACTTATGATTAATTGGTTATGCACTTTGAGGCTGCAACAGCCTGACTGCAAAAGGTGTTTGTTTCTAGTTCAATATTGTTGGGCAACAATACCAATTGCTGACCACTTTACTTGAGTAATATGGACCCATACAATCAAAACCTGTATTAGCGGCCACTTCTATTGAGCAGCCACCTGTGTATAAAGGTCACTCTTCAAAGCCCCAAAATGGCATTCTCTATAGAAATCACCTGGGACAGAAAGGCCGCCTGTCTATACAGGTGATTTTTTTAGATCCCAAAAGTGACCATCAAAGACAGGTTTCGCTGTACAGTACCCACAAATGAATACAACTATGCTCAACCCAATGCCGATGCCAATGCCAATGCCAATAGATGAATAGCGATAGCATAAATGATTTACTATAGGAATGCCTTCATTGAAGCTTTCCTGCCATTTACTCACAGAGCTGGGCGCTTTGCCGCCACATTAATCTGAACTCCAAATATATCTTCTGAAATTGCCTTTGAATTTATTGTTATCGTATACTGCTAGACCAGTCAATGTATGCATTGAAAAGCTTTCATTACTGTCTTGCTGTTTATGAGAATGAGATTATTACGAATTACAGTACAATGTTGTTATACAGCTGTGAGGACATCACATTCTAACTGTTCATTGGTGCATATTCATCTTTTGTACAGGTAATGTTTTCTTTATCCATTGTCTTTCAGGCCTGCCCCAAGGAACGAGGATGAGATGATGGTGGCTATTTTTGAATACATAGACAGGTGACTTTGACACTGTATCTCCACTATGGTTATAGTTTCGGTCACTGCTCAAGTCGTTAGCAGTTTCAATGCACACAGTAAAGCTATGTCTAGTTACTATGAAACATGTACCATCAAGAACTGTTACAGTTGTATCGACTGATTACTATCCTTCTTCCGTTCTTTTTTCCCCTTCTTCTCTTTATGTTCCCCCTACCTTCTCCTTCTACTGTTCTTCTTTTATACTCATTTTTTACTTAGCTTACCGTTACTCTAGTTTTTTAATGCATGAACCTGATTTATATGTTTACATCGCCAAAAATGAACTCTTCATATGTAATCAATGCTTGTATTTTGTATTTGTAACAATATTTAACCTCATATTTTGTAAATGGTCTCCCAAATAAACAAGCTTCTAGCTCACGGGATGACCATGATCACATATTTCTGATCTTGTAATTTTAATAATAATAATAATAATAATGTCAGTCATAAATGGAACATTATGGAGACTTGCCTGGAAGCCTTATTTGTGCCTTGGTCTGCAAACCAGCCCGATAGTCTAGGGTTCTATAAGATTTCACCCGGTAGTCAAGATTTAGAGGCATTTTTCTGTAAGAATTTCTTCAAATCTGCACTTAACTGTGGAGGACGTCTGGTCCTTCTCAATAGAATACGAGAATAAATAAATTATATGATAATGATTAATGTGGTTACGCACCTGTTGTGTTTTCAGGATCTTTTCGATTGTGAGACCAAGAAAAGTCCTTTACATGGCCATTGACGGAGTTGTGAGTTGTTGCCTTTGTTTCTGTGACTTGTTGGTCATGCATGGCCGCGATTGCTCTCTTGTACTCTCCAGGGCATCTTGGAGTGGTTCTCCCACTGAACTATACTGACTGTTGCCTGTCAAATTTATAGCACTGATTCCAACTTAGAGTCATTGTGTCAGTTTCTGCGGACAAACGAGACTCATTTGCCCTTTAATTGTAACTGCCATGTTCATCTTCTGGTAAAATGTAACTTCAAACCGAGGAGGGAATTCCAGCTCTGGAACGCAAAGGAAGTTTTGTCACAAGAAACTGACACAAGGGCGTAATTTGGAATCAGTGCCGTGCTTGTGCAAGGGCATGTTAACTTCTTACTATTCAATTTTTAACTTGATTTATTAGTAAGACATGCTGAGACTCTTACAGCAGCATGCCTAGATACATTGATTTGACATGCAAATGCAGGCATGAAGGACAACAATGCCATGTATAATGCATGCAGTGAGTATTGCATAATGGCATCACATATATTGGGATCACACCATTTAGTCCAAGCCGCACTCTTGCAGAAAAGTACCACGTGAGTAGCAAATGAGCAGTAAATGGCACGAGTACTTGCTTGGTCTGCCACACCTCTGCTACCTTTGTTGGTAGGCAGCCATGTTTGTGTTGTTTATTGGGGAAAATGGCATGGAAAGAAAGCAATCAATGTCCCGCGTCGCTTTGATTGTTCAGTTTTGACGAATCACCAAAAGCTAAAAATCTTATTTGTGTAGCTAGAGCAGTGAATGAAGACGACTGATCTGTGCAAATAAAACTTATCATAAGTTTCTTGAGTCTAAATGTTGTCCTGCTATTCACTGTTTGCTTAGTTTTTCTTCATAATCTGGCCTGGGTTTCAAAATGACAAACATTTTAACATTTTATGTAACCTTGAGGGAATCGATTGGGTTTATAAAACGCTAACTGGTTAAATACTTCAAGGAAGATGAGGCTATAGTATAAGTCGTATGTAAGGTAATAAGGTTATTGCAAGCTTCATTGCCGTATGGCATTTTAGGCTCCCCGAGCAAAGATGAACCAACAGAGATCCCGAAGATTCCGCGCTGCTAAAGAATCCAGGTAAAAATAATCAGTTTGATGAGTAGCCTGAGTTTATTGAAATATGTATGTTTTGTTGCACTCCTGTATGTGAACCTATCGGGATCCAGTCAAGTTCTTTCAAAAACATTATTGATCATTCTGTAGGCCTTTTAGTTGATGTGTGTGTCTGATTGTCAGTAGAGGAGACAAGGCATCATTGGAAAAACATAGAAATCATAAAAATCATAGCAATCTAATCTCAAGAATCAGTCGTGCCGCTGTATAGTATTTTCTTGCTGTATCGCTATACAGTGTAACTCGGTTAATATCACACCCTCGGGAAAATCGTAAAACGTGATATTATCCGAGTCGTGACAATAACCGAGTCTCATACTCAGACCTCTAATTTTGCAGGAACGGCTCAAACAATAACAAAAAGCGGGCCATAGAACAGCAAACTCTGGAGCAACATCAAACAGAGCTATTATGTAGAGATTTTAGCAACACAAGACTCATTTTCTTTTATTTGTCCCGCTCAATGAGGCAAACACAATGAAGAACGCTCCATCAACTTTTCCTTTCACGACAATTACGGCGCCTATAAATTCAAACAAGGCAACAAATCACGGAAAGAGTGACAATAAGCGAGTGTGAACATAAAAATCCTTTGGAAACCAGTGATAATAACCGAGATGTGACAATATCCGATGTGATATTAACCAAGTAGCGTAAGAGAAAAGCTTAGGGACTGGCAAGTGGAATTTCACTTTCCGTGACAATAACCGAGACGTGATATTATCCGAGGTGATATTAACCGAGTTATACTGTACTGTAGTAAAGTATCCAATTGTATTTAGAACTGATTTTTGGCTTTGAATATTCTATCAGTCAATCAATCAAGCATTTAAAACCTACATTTTGAAACTCAATACGGCAAATTTTGATTAAAACTTTATGCTAATAATTTATGCTACCGTAATAATTTATGTTAGTAATTATGCTAATGATTTATGCTAGTAATTATTCTAATAATTTGTGCTAATAATATTTTCCTAATTTTTGTGCAGGGAAAAGGCTGCGGATATTCTCAGAATAAAGTCTGGTCTTCGTGAACAAGGTGATGTTTTCATTTCAATAATGTTGATGACAGTCAGTCAATCAATCAATTTTATTTATTTCGACTCGTATTCTACTGTACAGTGTACGCAGATACAGTCACCATAAGGTTTGTTTTATAGAATCCCGATTCCCGGGCATGAATAATTGAATATATATTAAAAAGAACTAGTTTATCGTTGCGACAGTACGTTAATAATGCAAGCTACTGGTAGTGTCTTTGATTTCCCTGTAAATGAAAATTTTTCTCTCCCGCTTGTTTACTGCAGGAGCCATTCTACCTCCTGAAGATAAGAAACAAGAGCATTTTGACAGCAATTGTATCACACCGGTAAGACTATACACAATTTTTTTCTTTCTTTTTGAGTCGAAGCATGCATTTTTCGATGTTTGGTTGATGTTAATGTGCATGATGACGAAAACAACTTAGAAGCTCGTCTTTGTTTTGGATGCGGACTGTGTAGCTGTCTAGAAGTGCAACGAATCAGTGATCCAGTGCTCCCAATCGAACCGTATTGCTTGCCTAATTGGTGGAGTGATTGAGTAATCAAGTGATTAAGTGGTTGATTGAGAAGTTTTTGATATAATCAAACCTGTATAAGCGGCCATCTCAATAGAGCAACCACCTGTGTATGAAGGCCACTCTTTATATCCCCAAAATGGCACTTTCTATAGATATCAACCTGTTTAGAAAGGCCACCTGTCTATAAAGGTCATATTTCTCGTGTCCCAACAGTGACCATTATAGACAGATTTCACTGTATGATGTTTTCTTTTGTTTTCAGGGAACATCATTCATGGCTCGTCTTTCAAAATGCCTTCAGTTTTACATTGCAGAGCGTTTATCAACTGACCCAGGATGGGCTAATTTGAAAGT
Source organism: Calvadosia cruxmelitensis (assembly GCA_900245855.1). Taxonomy (NCBI): domain Eukaryota; kingdom Metazoa; phylum Cnidaria; class Staurozoa; order Stauromedusae; family Kishinouyeidae; genus Calvadosia; species Calvadosia cruxmelitensis. The sequence goes on along the minus strand of OFHS01004222.1, from coordinate 449 downwards.
AAATAATGCATTCAAACTAATTGGTGCTCACATAATTTTCTAGAGTTTGTATTAGCGATTATCTAAGTTATGTGATGCCTTCATGTTCTAGGTGATCTTGTCAGATGCAAATGTTCCTGGAGAAGGCGAGCACAAAATTATGGATTACATTCGCAAGCAGAGAGGTTAGTTCCATGACGATATGCCACGCTTACCAGAGCAGGATTTTCAATTCTGCTTGGTCGCATGTGAACAGCAGGCAAGGGTTTCATTTCTCACCATCATTTGCTAACAACATCTGCTGGTCCTATCGAGCGCGTCAAGTCTTTCAAGTACTTAGGGTCAATCTTGCCATCAACCAAAGACGACATTGCAAGTCGTCAAGGCATGGCATGGGCGGCTCTAAGGCATTTGAACAGATTCTGGTCATCTGATGCTGCTCAGGATTTAAAACTACGTTTGTTCCGTCA
>OFHS01004221.1:0-14559 GCA_900245855.1 Calvadosia cruxmelitensis | reverse complement strand
CACCACCCAAAACTGACTCCATCGTGCTTGGAGAGGAGGGACAGGTAAATATGGTCCTCCCACCCAATTCAACCAAACAAAAAGCCACTAGTAAGTACCTCCCACCAACCAAGCACCAAATGCCAAAACTTATCTATGGTGATGAGTTTAACTGCACAATAATAAAGCTTGCTTTAAATTCATCATTACAATATCCATGCATTTGTATATCTAATAAAATTAAAATAGAGTACAAAGCCTCTAGTGTAGTGTGCAACCTTGTCCGATTTTGTGCCCATCTCTTTCTAAGGAGGTGATATGGCAAGAAGGGAAAAAATTAAGGTGTTTGGTGGTTATGCTATCTTGGCGTTCGTTTATGTTCAAAATGTGGATACCGTCTAAAAGCAGAAATAATGTACAGTGAAATATGAGAACATGAACAGAATGCGTGTCCGATAATGCAATGGTTCTACTGCAAGCAAAGTACCTTGCTAAGTACACTCATGAAAATTATGACTGCATACCTTCCATTCCTGTTCCAGTCAAAGCAATCGACTTTCAAGGACCTAGAACATTCAGAACACCTTTTACAATAAAACATTCAGCATGTTTGTTGATTACGTCAAAGCAAAGATTACTACCACATGTGACGATACTTGTCACGACAGCCTACAGCATCACTGAAGATTGCAAAATCTGTCACCATATCATACATGCATACTATCAACGGGGTGGTTCAAATATACCATTTTCTAAATTCCATCGGGAATCTTGCTATGTAAAACGTTGTTCAGTCGGGAACACGTTACGTGCAAAAGGAAATTTGGAACGCATTGAGAGCTCTCAAACTTATTATCTTGAATTGACCTAAATCGAGCTTGAAGTTTTGCCATTTCGAGCAGTTTAACTCCGTAGTGCGCCTACTTGTGTAACTTTCGTTTGGGTTAGAAACTGGGCTGGCTTAAAATATTGCAGTTATGACACAGTTTCGCAGCATTCTTTTAATACTACACTTTTGCTAGAAAGAGAAATGCTTTTCATTTCATGCGTGCCAATTGCTATAGCTTGGATTCGTATGAAAGAATGGCAGATCGTGCCTTCAAACTCCAAACTGTGATTTTCGAGCAAGTTTCTGAACAACAGCTACAATTGTCATTCACAGAAAGAGTTATTAGAAATGAGAATTTCAATGGGTGTGTACATCATAAAGTTTCCAGAATTTCTGTCGTGTTACAACTGATAATTGGTTATTAACTTTCCGTGCAATAAGATCTTCGGAAATGCTCTCAGCCTGGAATTATTGACTTTGCAGTGTGTTTATCAGTCGCAATATTACTGCGGTGACTACAATAGCAATTTCTGTTGCAATGTGGCGCAAACATAAATCGACAGGCTTGGAGTTATAAATGTGCAGAGTATTGAAATTTATTTTTCTTGCAACGTTTCTATCCTGTTTCACAGCTTTTAACAAGAATCCTGACGGAAGTATGAAAGTTGCCTTTCTTAAACATCTTACCATACATTGTGCATTATTGTATAAGTAACATCATATTTACCAAGTTACCTGTCATAATCCCCATTGCATAGGATTCTTGCAGGAACTTTTAATGGTTGCCAGTTTGGGTTCAAGGTGTTCATGATGACATCAGTTTTGTATACTGTTGTGTAGCTACAATAGAATAGACAATTAATTTCTCACTCTGGCATACAAAAACAAAACACTTACTGAGTATCAAGTAATATAAATAAAGACAAAATTATCTAAATGACTTACCTGTTGTCTTCGTTGCATCTACTTATGACAAGGAAAGGATCAGATTTGCCAAACCAGTCTTTCTTATCAAGCTTCTTTCCACAAACTCTGAGAGTCACTATATCCTTGATCAGGTCAAACAACAAGTCAAAATATCAGCAGCTGAATTCAAAGTAAGTTTAGCAACCATCTTGCCATATAAAAGTATTGTTCAACAGTATCAGAAAAACACACAATACCTACTAACAAAACAGGTGCAGCCACAGAAACGGAATTAAATAGTGCACTGGGGCTGCACTTGGTTGATTGGCTAGGTAGATTGTTCCTTTAGCAAATTTACGAACCTTGCAACTGCTCATTTCTTCAGCAGTAACTGTAAAGATATGACAAAAATTAATAAACAATTTCATCGATGCACGTTCAATATATATCCTAGAATGACATGTTTCAAAATTTGTTGGCTATTGCAAACAGGAAGATTTTTGAATCTTTTCTAAAGAACAATGTTGAAGGGAACCAATTGCAAAAATAAATAGCTATATATGTGTTGTTAATGATCCTGCTCCTTGTGATAAAGCAACACAATTTCAAGGAAACAATCCAAATAAATAGATAAGCACAAAACACAGTAACAACATTGATCTCTGAGCGGTGTTATCATAAAAATTAAACCTCACCTGTTATTGTACCGCATTTGGGATGCTGAGGGTTGCTGAAATATTATTACACAGACATTTTGAAGAACAATAATGTGGGAATTGCGGAATATCATATAGCAGGAATGTCAATTGAGAATGCTTCCATTACACTATGAATCCAAAACCATGTGAAAACCATGTGAAAACCATGTGAAATGGGAAGCACCATGCGAAAAACCATGTGAAAAACGTGTGAATTAGAAAACAGTGTGAAAAACCATGTGAAAAGGGCACTTTTCACATGGTTTTTCACATGATTTTCACATGGATTTCACATGGTATCAGTTCATAGTGTTAAAGGCATCTACCGCAGTTAATACTAGGTCTTCAACAAAAAGCTACAGTTTTAATGTGTTGGCCTTCTAACGGCATCTCAATCACTATTGGAATGTAGCTAAATGTAATTCACGTAAGGTCAAATTCACACCATAGCGCTGATATGCTATAGGGTAGTAATCGAGGCTAGTCTCATTTTGGCACAACTCGTGAGTTGTGTCAGACAGTAGGTGCTTGCAGCCAATCTCACTGCCACACACATGGCCTTGAAAGTGGGGTGTGAGAAGCAGTGCCTTGCCATTGCTACTGCCTGTGAGATCCCAGAACATTTGCTTTACCAGAATGTGTGCATTGGCTGCGAATCGATCACATGCAACAATAGGTCTTGCAGCACAATAAATATTGTTTGGATGCTAGGAATTTCACCACCCTTCCTCTCTCTCAAATTCATTAGAAGGTAGTCATAGGAATTCCACTGATTTAGCAGTGTGACTGGTGCTTGGTTGTGGTGACATGTTTGCTATCTCGACTATCGCCAGTTGCCGGCAAGCAGCTCCAAACAAACCGATTTTGCAAATGCCGAAACAACTAACATTCTATGGTGACGAGTTTTACTTGAGGGTCTATCCATCATTTCACAAATCTATAAGTATTAGTCAGATGTTTTACGGCAAATTGTAGCATACAATGTTGATTAAGATGAAATGGAAAGCAAGGGAAAGCTGACCCTTGATGAGCTTACACAGTTAATAAACGGAACTGTGATCATGGCCCTATGCATATCACACTTGGCATCGGAACCTGGCTTACAATCAGCTGATGTGTTGGGTAAGATGTATGTCCAAGCACTGGCACAGGTGCATAGAACTACTCCATCACAACAATCATTCTGAGTGGTCCTTTCTTTCTTCCCTGACCAAATGGTAAGTCATGATTATGATCATTATCACTAATGCTGTATTAATCACTCTAGCAATGTTCAATGGCATTGTCAAGGAAGTTAATGAGGAACACCGAGGATTTGTTACTATCAATATTATTATCCAGCTATTACATGAGAAGTTGTTAATTACCTTAGTGGCCTTGTGTACTTTCCATTGTTTTCACCGACAATTGCACTCAATGTGCATTCCATGCTTCCCAAAAAGTCCTGAAAAAGAAAGGTAAATGTGTGCATTTATCAACAATACAATTGAGACGAGAATTGGGTCACTCCAAATTATTGAAATGAAATGGCTGTGATATTATTATTGCCGAAACAATTTATAAGATTTACTAACACCACTTCATAAAGTTTTGACGACAGAATATTTGCAACAATTCTGAAGAATAATTGACAAGCATTCCATTAGAGAAATACAATAGAACAGAAAGAAAGCAAGAGGCCCCAATAACATGAAGCCTTACATGGTCTTTCATATTCTTGCTGTTTGAGTCAACATCAAACCTACAAAGAGAATCCAATGTAACATTTAACGTCTGCACCTCAAGTAAAACACACACAGACTATGACATGTTTATTAGGACAATATTGATAAGTGACAATTGGTTATGCAAACCATGCATTGAAGCACCCAAACCTTATTATATGAGATAATTATTGTCTTTGAACTGCAACTCAATTTCATAGTGATGCTGATGCAAAATTGTCCATCTCACATAGCTGCTAGTTATTACCATCAGCAAGCAAGCAATTCCATCAATACTTGGTTGGGATAAATCTGTGCAATCCTCTATTGTCTTGGCATTTCACTTTACAATTTTGTTTTCAGAATATATGTGGAGGACATCTGGTTCTCTTCAGTAGAATATGAGTTTAAATAAAATATGTACTGTGTGATGAATATACTATTTTCCTTTATCTATCTCTATGTGGTGTTAGTTTTCTCGTCATCAGTTTATTACATGAAGAGGCGATGGAAGGATCTTCATTCAACTAGGCTGGGTTATCATATTCCGTTTGTAGTCAAAACACTTTGCGAGTTTAAGTGAATTCGAAATAGCAATTAATGAAAGTCTACAGTCATCCATGTTCTTTTAATGTTGTACTTTGTACACTTTCTGTCTGGTTTGTGATTCTGGGAGCTGAGAGCTTCAAGGATAAGAGCTTAAAAGTTCTCCGCGGTGAAACATAGGCTTTTGCCTATGCTAGTACTACTGTACTAAGATATTAGTATTACCATATCACAGCAAACAAATTACAAGATGTGGCTACGGCTATTGTATTATTGAGGCTAATTGGCGCTAGTTCGTTTGTATAGTGGTGATTTGTATGAATCACTGCTGGTACTTATTACTTTCAAATGTTTTCAGGTTGATTAATGGTCACTAGTCAAGATATTTGTTTACAGAATTGCCATGTGACTGTGAGTCTGTGAAATATCCGTGAATTTGTTGTGAAATGCACCGCCTGACACTATGAACGCGAAAACCGTGAAAATCCCGTGAAATTTTCACGGCGTTTTCACGGTTTTCGTGTTCATAGTGTGAGGTACAATTCATTCATTGCTTGTTTGACTTCCAAGGAAAATGTATAAAGAGACATATTGTTGTCACCTTGTCTGTGTTTCTTTTGTATGAACATTCATACTTGCTTTCTCCGAGGTAAGCTTTTATTTCAGAACTAAGCCTGTTTTGAACTTTGCGAAGGAGTCGCAGCTCGAGAATAGAGAGTGCACAGCACGCGGTTAGGATTGCCAGACGTCCCCTTTTCCATAAATTATTCCGTATTACAAGCTATGCCGTGCCAAACATAGAAATCCATGTGGTAAATATTTTATAACATGATAAACAATAAGTTGTTTTCAAATGTCTTGATATCTCTCAAATTCTTCTAAAAACAATCAAATTTTGGATAGCTTCCTTTTTTGACAAATCAGGCAGCAATAGAAAAACCCGTGGGAAAAACATCAAGTGCTTGACACGCATGAACCATTGAAATAGCCAATAAAGGAGGGACAAAAATGCCACGTGACAGTAATCACGTGGCAAACACGGGACAGCTCGGAACAGATCTCAAATCGATTATTACAAGGCTTGTTGACTTGTTGTGCGTTGTGCAGGAAATGTAACTCAACAGAAGAAATCAACGGGAGAACAATGATAAACGAACAATCAAAGTAGCTGCGGGAACTATTCTTAGACAGTCACACTACTAGCGTGTAGTAAATGTGATGTTGACGTTAGCAATGGAGCAATTTTGAAATAATGGCCCATGCTGTTGCTGGAGATCAGACAAAATAGTGTGGCATTGAGAGGATGAGACTGTTACAACAGCGGCTGCTCCGTGTGGCAAACCGGCATCAGCCTGAATCTCTTCTGTTTGGACCTCGCTGCTTCTCCCCATTGCCCTGGACAAGATTGTGCTGCATTCTTTAAGCTGGTCTGTTGTCGGCCGATGGTTATAATGCTGCAGAGACAGCTCGTTGCGATGGCCAGAAATCGTCATAAAATGGTGGTTATTAAGTGCAGCGTTCGACCACAACGTTATTAACGCCCAGCGCCGTTACCAAGCTCGAACATGTTGCCCGTTAGTCCTAAACCGAAGTCGAAGTTCGGGGTGATATCTGTGATGTTTACCTTGTCGGCCATGTTGATTTATCAATGAAAAATTCATCTCGCGGGTTTGCCAAACCCGGTTATCAATCGAATTTCCAAACATGGCTATTAGCCAATCAGATTGCAGGGATTCCCAAAGTCATGTTATAAAATAAAATATTATGTTTTATGTTAACCATCTTCAATAAACAATAAGAATTAAAAAAAAACACAAAGCAAAACATAATGCAATTGCAACATAAGTTACTTACAAATCAAACTTGAGTTTCTGAATTTCTTCAAAAAAATAGTCAACTAAAATTGATGCTGCAAAATCTGGATTCAATGTGTTGTCAATCGCTTCAGTTCGGCCAATCTGCAATAAAGGTTGCCTCAATCAGCATCTGCATCAACATCAACCAGTCACCTTGGCACACTGACATCACAAAAATCATTCTTAGTCTTGCAATGGCAATGCAGCCCACCTAAGGGCAAAAAGAACAGATGACGAAATATTCAGATTCACTTTCTTTGAGATTATCTGGCCAGAGAAGTACCAATCTTACAGAGATCATGATTAATTGCATTGGTTGTTTTAAGGTGTGGCTGTGTTGCAAATTGTGTGGCTTGCAGATAGAAGTTCAATTTAATTGAACGACTGTATTCAAGAATGCCCCAATTGAAAATCTGCAAATTTGTTATAATACAACCTAGTACATTTTGGCCTTATTTTAATTTAAGCACAACTGATAACAACAACAGGGAAATCCCACAATCTATAAATTATACAACTTCAATCAATCTCACCTCTCTCCATTCTTTCCCTCCACTTGCTAACATTGACACAGTGGCAACTAAAAAGGCAGATGAAATACATACAAAGTTGTAATCATCATCATGATTCTAGAGATAGGCCTACCATTGCAAAATGAGCAATTCATTCATGTTGATGGGGAGTATCCGCTATCACATTCCTCTTGCTACTCTTATCCCAGTAAATTATCCTGAATGTTCACGGGGAAATGTGCACAAGGTTTAAATCATGGAATTTGTGTACAACAGTGTACGAATACATCACTGATCTCTGGAAAATATGCTGATTACACAAAACTAGTGCTAAAACTCTCATGACAATGTTATGGTTATAACTTTTGGTGGGGTCATTCCTTACAAATTCCAGCCTATGATTGAGCACACTTGAAAGGAAATTTCTTTTTTCTTCTAAAAAGACTAAACAGGCCTACTGGTTTGCATAATGAAAACAATTTAAGTCACGCAATGTGGATCATTACAGAGAAAAACGGATCACAAGGGCAACGTTTCGAACTCAAGTAGAAAGTTCTAACTGTACTGGAAATTTGATTTACAAGTTTTTTTTTCCAATTTTACAACTCAGCAAGAATCCTGACAGAAGTAAAAAGTTATTTGAACCACCCTGATCAACAGCATTATTCTTAAAATGGAAGGCATTGCACGTTTGATAATACAGGAATCCACAATTTTCTGAAGGGGTATGCCAAAGCCCACAGCATTTTGTTAGTGGCACGTCTTTCAGTTTCATACATATCTATATCTATATTTCACAAGTGTCTGTCTGTTTGTATGTATGTATGTTCAAAACCGGGCATCTGTCACTCATGTGCAAGCACGAGATTCCCGATTTTTGGGAAACAACACAGCGCTGGTTGTGCCAGGTTTTCGAAACACATGGTACAGCGCCAACGCTCAGACCAGGTCAAAGTTGAGCAATGCAAATTGGTGCAGAATCTAATTAACGGAGCCGCTTTTGAAAAGGTCACCTTGAAACCGAGCTATGTTTTCTGCAAGTTTGACGAAATTTGTCGAAATTATCGCTGTGGTATGGGCACCTTGAGTTTTCTGTGCTTGCCTTTGCAAACCGTTGCGCTCGAATGGTGTTGACCTCGATTGGTTCAAAAGGATCGATTTCAGTCTCTTGGGAGCCGTAGCTCAGCTGAGAAACAATGCGAAACATTCGAAGCTGGCTAAAGTTGCATAGCAAGCGGAGAACTGTGATATGTATTGGACTATATATTCGCCCAAATGCGAAGCAACGAAGCTAGACGCAGCTGCGTTAGCAGCGCGGACCAGCTAGTTTTCTATATTTCCGCTTATCATAGAACCAGATTTAAAACAACAATGAATTATATATCACAAGTTCGCATGTTTGGTCCGCACAAGCAAGATGACATTAACCAATCATTAACAACAGGCAGAAAACTGTAGTTTGTAATGTTAAAATTTGCAGAATGGTTGATCAATAGTCTATGCTCTAGATGCATTGACTGCTGCAAATAATTGAATAAATTGCAGTGGACAGACATACAATTAAGGTTGCAGCTATTACAATAGGATTCCATGCGAAATCGACAAGGTTTTGCTCTCACCCCCTTCCATCATCTTATAACTTAGTGAGCAGTTTTATCAAGTCACAACACAACCGGAACTCAAATTTTAGACTCTAAATGGGCGTGGTTATGGATTTATCTCCAACTAAAGTTTGCCTTTTACGTTAAAATTACACTGAAATTTTTTTAAAGCTTTAAAGATGAGATAAAAAATGTCTATCCTGTAATTTCGAAACTTTTGTACCATTATGTAGCTCTTGCAATTTTCTATCAATTTCAAACCAAGCGATGCATACTTTTTATGCTTGCTGGACAAGTATTTTGCATTTAGTGTGCTTTTACCCCCAAAATGACGTTGGGCGCATGTTTACAACACTGGTGTCGAGAGCAACCGCGTAAAAACAAAGTGTCAGCAATGTTCGCAAAGAGCCATCTCCTGTCTATTTCAGCTGTGTTCATTGTGTGACTGGATGATGAGCCTGCTCACAAAATTATAAGAAATCGAAGAGGGTGAGGGTAAAACCTTGTCAATTTCTTATGGAATTAACCCCTATGCAACATACTTGGATCTGACTTGGAAAATGTATCCATATCCAAGAGGTCACTGGAAGGAGTAAAGAAATGGCAGTTATTAGAAGGATAAACAACCAATACGTGGACAAGCCAATACTACAGGACCAGAATATTGAAAATAGAGCAGCTAATGCTGCGTCAGTCCGGAGATAGTCTGCCAGGCTGAAGCAGAAACAACACCAAGACTCCAACAGGACTGACTCAGTTAGTTTGCACCAAATGTCAAACTTATGTCACCCTGATGCCTGCGTAGAAAACGTCAACAGCAGGGCCAGTTTGACAGCGTTTTGGGCTAATATGGAAAAACTTTTTGCTCTATAATTCTATATTGTCAGGAAACATCTGATCTAGGTGGGGTCCTACTGCACCGGGCTAACACAACAATCATATAAACGCAATGCACCGAAACGATGCAAAATAATAGTAGGAAACGATCTCCCAGGTGTGCAAAGACAAGATTAGGCCTGGGTTAAACGGACAAACTTAAGTCGCTCCGATCCTATTAGAGATAGGAGCGTGTGTAGAGCGCCGGAAGTCTCTTAATCCGCTCCTATTTGAATCAAACAAGAATCAGAATTCGCTCCTATTCGATGGGTCATGTGAATTATTTGAAAACATGCGAAGTTTCACAAGAATAACGGTCGCTTTATTTTCGGACCATAAAAATCATCATGGCTCCCGTAAACAAAGTGTTTGCTGGTCTTCGGCGTCGAGCAATTACTGCCTTTTCCCTTAATGTAAACAGATGCAAATGACCTAAAAAATTGCTATTTGTGGCTATTCGCATGAAGAAGGTAAATCATCTATTTCCTGTTGTCTCTGTTGAGATTTTCTCTTCAAAAACTTATAAATTTGAGCTAGCCCCACGGTGTTGTCGGGGCTTGTTTCTTCACGTGACGAGCTTCCGATTGTTGCTATTAATTTGTGTTGAAAACGACAATTACATCTCCGATTCTCCGTTGACTCACAGTTGACTGTGATGTTTACAGTTTCCGGAACCATTTTAAAAATCTCCTTGGAAACCGAACGACAGCGAGACTACAATGGGCGTGTTCTATTTAAAATCAGACACCGACCCCCGGTTTTCCCTAAATAGCTTTTTGGAAACGGGATAGGAGCGTGTGAAGAGCGGTGTTTGATTCACACCCGCTCTTATTGCAATAGGAGCAGCTCCTATTCGAATAGGAGCGCATATCATAGCCGATCCTATTCGACTTGACGCCCCTATTCCAAAATTGTCGCGCGTATTTGAATCAAACGGCGCTCTAAACACGCTCTTATCTCAAAGTTCTGCCTGCAATAAGATCGGAGCGAGTAAAATGCGTCCGTTTAACCCAGGCCTTAGTGTATGGTCAACATTAGGTCATTAAATAGTGCATAGGCGTAGACAACAAGTCAACAACAACAGATCATTTCAACATTCCTCATACCGACATGATATATGAAGCTCCAATTTTGAAGAAGGATTATTTTGTGATTGAATAAGCTGCTGTCCTGCGGTCCACTGTTGCTGTGGAACTGGGAAGCTGGCTTGGTGAGACAGCGATGGATGTCGGGCAGCCATGATCTTGCTGACAACCCAAATAAGAATGGTTGTGCAGGCGACAACAATAAATGCCACTAGGAAACTTTGATCAGGGTAAAATGGCTTCAGGCTAGTAACATCAGCAGCAGCAGCAGTCAAATCTGTAAACCATCGCATTACGGGGTAAGTGTAACTAGTAATAAAAACGAGAACTCATGGGTAGCTTTAACGTACGTCATCTCCATTCCTGATTTGAAGGCAAGCCAGTAAAAACACAACTCACATACGTCACTACCTCGATTACATGCAAAGCAAAGAGAGGCAGGATGGATGCTGCACTGTAACCTCCCAGAGGCGGCAATTTTCAATATTCTGCAATGTAATGCCTTTGTTTGAACTGGTGTTGACTGCGTGTTTTGACTGTAGTTGACTGTATTTTGACTGCGTGTTGGAGCCTTTGGAGTCAGAGTCACGAGGCATCTCTTGATCCCACTTTGCACAACAGAGGCAAGATGGCTGCACCGGTAGGAGTTTATGCCTATCCATTAGGACCATTACCGAGTAGCCTACCCCAGTGGCGGCGCCAGCCCAATATTTCTGGGGGGACAAAGCAAGTTTGGGAGAAGCCCCTGGAAGCAATGACCTCTGGTCATTGCAGCAGCAGCTGGGGGCTGGGTGGCGCTGTAAGCCCCCCGAAATTTTTTGACATTATGCCTTACGATTTGCAAATTGCTTTCATTTGGCTGTCATTTTCAAACATTAAAAGTACCAACCTGCCTGTAATGTTATATGACAGAGCAAGTTAACGCAAACAATGTAACTTATTATGTACACTACTCAAACATGTAGCATATACGCAAACATGTAACACATTTATGCAAACATGTAACTTACTATGTACGCAGGGGCGGATACAGGATTTTTTGGAGGGGGATCGAAATTGGCTGGGTGTCTGGGCCCTGCCTTAAGGCCCCAGTTTGAGACAGGGGGCAAAGCTCCCGAAAATTTTTTATAAATACGATCCTTTTTCCCTGATAAAACGACGCAAGTTTGATTTTCTTTCAAGCAAATTTCTGCATCTGAATAGCTGTAAACTCCACATCAATGCAGGTCATGTCAAGCAAGGTGTAGGGGACAACAACTGAGAGGACTGTACTTTGGGATTAGATAGAAACCCCCACAATTAAAAATAGCAATAGTAAGTTCATGGAACTCACCAACCGACGAGATGTGTACACCGGCATTCAGCGAATCCGGTTCCCTTGACAACACTTGTCGAAGAGACGACGACTGGACAATCCACAGCAAATCGTCGGCACCAAGAGACAACAGCAACAGACAACTTCTTGGGTTTTTGCTATCGCACTCTTTTTCACATAACATTTCAATTTACAAATCAGCTTATTTATATATATTCTACAAATTACTACAAATAGGAAATTAATTACAAGTACGTCATCGAAACTAAAGTAGAAAACTACAGCAATTACATTCAATACATAGCTAACATTTCTGAGTGGTACCATAAAGAATGTTTACTAATGCGTAGGAAAACAGCTATCCATGTACGTAAATAAATCAAATCAGAAATCAATACTTTAACTACTCAATTATCTACCCACTAAGTTACTAGGTTACGATGATACAAACAAAATCTACGTAATTAACATCTTCATCTTTGTCTGCCTCGTCTGTGCGCAGTCTGTCTCCAACACAAGGAATAAGGGGCAAAAACAAGCACGTTTGCTGTGCTGAGTGCTTTTGAGATTCGGCGAGAAATCACAGTGAGAAATACGGCAAATCCACGCGCAAAACAAACAAAGTGAAGATTATGCTGGATTCCGTTGCAGCCTCAGCATAAATGCATATGCATGGCTTCTGTGTTTTGTTGTGGCTTGAATCACTCACCAAGCAAAAGTGATTTCTTGTTGTTGATGAGCTTCGTGAGTTCGTGATTCCAGAATAATTCACAAATTGCAACGAAATTCTAGAGCAGATTGGTCCTCATTCTTTTGTATCGCTGGCCAGCGGTAAAAACTAGATAGGAGGCACTGCAAACAGTCTACTGACTACTGTACAACCGTTACAACATGTTGATATCAGCAGACAGGCAGTTTCCAGCAGTGGCTCTGCACCAGAGAGACGAGGAATGTGCTGGTGTACAGGGCATTGTGAATCTTACAGCTGGAGTTGGTCTTTTGTCTTTGAGTTTCTGACCAATGAAAAACTCATGCACCTATTGTTAGAAAGGCGGAGGGGGTCATTTGTTCGCAAGAAAGGATTCTCCGATCAATTGCTATGAAAGCTACTGCGTCATCGATCACAAACAATCGATCTCTGAGTTTACAAACGATGATAACCCAGGAAAAGGGAGGAGGGGGTCATTTGTTTGATTGATCCAATCAAAAACTCAGAAATCTATTGTTTAAAGGGCCGAGCGGGTCATTTGTTGTCGAGAAAGGATTGATCCAATCAACTGCTACGAAAACAAGTGCGTCATCGAATATCGATAACAACAATGAACCTTGGAGGTTACAACCAATGATAATGCTGCTGAAGGGAGGAGATGGTCATTTGTTTTCTGACGGTCTATTGTTCTGAGCATTCAGCTAGTCAAGAGCTGCAAAACACTTTGGTCAATCGATCGAATCAGATTTTCATTCAACGTCCGCCTAAAACATCTGACGACAGAGCAAACAGGAAATAAACAATCACGGCAGGAGTCATGAGTTTGGAGGGGAGTTATGCGACCCATTTGACCCCCTGGACCCGCCCCTGTATGTACGTCACTCTTTCCAAGTTGCTGGTGCCCATTTGTGGAACAGTCTGCCATTGCACATGAAAGTGATCGCTAGCAGGTTCAGGTTTAACAAAATGCTGAAGGCCTCTCCAGCCCTATGTGAAACTTGGTTCACTTGAATTGAAAGCACAAGGAAATGTAGATTTAAAAAAAGGAAAAAAGACTATATGCAAAAACACAAATATATATATATGTACTAGTAGACATATACTTGTAAATTGCTGTGATCTCACCTTCCATGTAAGAAAGTTTTCTGTCGACTTAGTGGAATTGTGAATAAATGACGATGATGATGATGATTATTATTATGTACAGTATGATAAATTTTAGCATGTGCTGCAAGAGAGTGAAATTAAATGCTATAAACAAAAATATAAGCAATGCGTATATCATGTCAAATGGATAGGGTACAGTCTAAGATCCTATAGAGGCAACATTCAGTTTCCTGTGGTTTTAAATCTTTCCATCAAACTTCTCAGTTCCGCTTGGTCGGTCATGTCTCCTTCAATGCTGATTTTGACCAGGTTATCAAGACGATCGTGGGACATTGAGGCTCTCAAGTAATTGTTTATTATCTTTACTTTGCTGTGTGCTCCCTCCAGTGCCGTTTTAAGCGTCGAGAGGGCCTAAAGCACTTTACCCAAGGAGAGCCTAATTTTAACGATTAAATAGCCCGAAACTTACTAGTGTTAAAATGTTCACCCTTTGGTTTCTCAAAGATGTTGCTTTTGCCCACAAAAAGCAAATTGGGAAAAATCAACTCAGTAGCACTCTGCAGTTGATTGCACACTGCAATAGATCTCTACATAATTATTGTAAGTTTGAATGTTTGAACTAACATTAGATAGATAGATAGATATATTTGATCATGTCCAGAAACATACAGAGATACAGATTGGATACTAAAAAGAAAACACATGATCGAGGTCATCCCATAAGCACTGTGCTTGTTTGTTCGGGAGACCTATAATTTACATTCATATAACATAATTTACATTTATATCAATAAAAACTAACCAAACGGTGTACATAATACAGATAGAAGTAATCAA
>OFHS01004220.1:0-14561 GCA_900245855.1 Calvadosia cruxmelitensis | reverse complement strand
ATCTCGTTATATCTTGGAATTCTCTCGCCATCATTACGCGTGTGATTATTAGACATCATGTCAACAGAAACCAGAGCTCTATGCCTAAGACCAAGCGAAACAGTAAGTAAGACGAGAGAGAGAGAGAGAGAGAGAGTTACAAGCGACAGCAGTTATTTTACGATTTACATGCATAGGGAGACTAGATCGACACAGAAGGAGATTAGCCACTGTATTACGCAAGGCCACTGTAAATCTTACCAGTTTCAAAATTCACGATCAGTAGCAAGAACAGGACAGTTAACTTTTCCATCGCTAGCTTCCTTTTCTAGCCTTTCAAATACAGCTCCGTCTATTTCATATCTGCAGCTGTTATCACTGTTTCAAGTTTCTCTTCGAATCCTGCTTATTCCACAAGTACAGGCCAATTGAAAAGCAAACGCCATATGCACCCAGGGCAAATAGACATTATCCTCTGCCTTAGGTCAACCCAGCTTTATCCAATACTGAGTAAACAAATCTTACTTTACGTTCATCTGCTTAAAGGTTTTGATTACCTGACCATATTTGCGAATGATGGAATCTTGAAATTGTGCAGTGAAAATGGATGTGTTATTTGTTCTGTAGCGTAGCCAGTTGCAGTAGATTTAACCTAAAAATGAGTGAATTTTCTGTACCTTCTTACACAGATTCTGTAACCTATAAAACAGGTGATGAAAATAATTGCGAAATAATTAATAATTGTAAAATTGAGAATAACTCCCTGGAGGCCGCAAAGAGGAGTTTGTAGTCTCATATTGAGGTTTGTACGTTCAGTGTTGCTTATAACGTCGCCACATGCCGTGTAGTATGCATAATAACATATTGCTTGAAATTCTTTGGATAGCACGAGACTCCAAATAGATTCAGCCCTTACTCTTACTATAACTTGATGTAATTTGCTGTTCACTTTTACTCTCAATCAGAGTACGTTATTATAAAAGTGTGATGGCTGTGTAGTTCCTGTTATCGTCATGCGTTTTGCTTGTCATGTTTCCGGTTATCTTCCTGTATATTATTCTCTTGTGTTAGTCTCCTTGGCGTTAATGATGTCATGCTGTTAGGTCGTAACCTAGAGTCACTGTATTCTGTAACGTAAGTTCTGTTCTTGTCCTCGTAATGAGAAGTAGTTAGGTATAAAGCTCGTCGTGGTTATTGTCTCCAGGCGTGCCACGACAAAAAGAGTAATCGTCAAATGTTCATAATAAAATAATAAGTAGTAATATAGGTAATAATAAAATGTTACTCAGAGTAAAAGTAAAAGTAACAATTTATATCAAAATTCAAATAATTATGTACTGTACTGTAGCTCATTATGCCAAAGTGCGCAGCACATGTAGCCTCGGTTAATCACGAACTCAGCCTCGCTCGCTGCGTCTTTTGACCACAAGAACTGTCATGGCGTCCAAAGGGAACTCTTTGCCTGGCGTTAATACGCCAGATCCACGTCGACCGAACAGGATCTACCGTTACAAACCATCCTCATCTAAGCCTAGTGATGATCCTACTGCAGATTATCTCAATCTTTTAGGAATGATATTCAGCATGTGTGGTTTGATGATGCGGGTAAGTTGGCAATTTCAACGTCCCATGCACGCTTATCGTGCCTGTTTTAATTGGAAATTTGCAATAGCCTAAAGAACTCAATCTTATTCAGATGTTTGTCAACATGCTAGAGCCAGTGGCGTACCAAGGGGCAACATTTTTATAACTCAATTGCCCCCCTCTTATCCTATAAAGCACACGATGCTCAGGAAAGACATCTTTTATTCCAATGAAATTAACATCATTATAATGTGTTAACCTAACACAATTACCGTCGGTACAGAAGCCTCTCGAGTTTTTATCAATAAAGATTAGTTTAGCAATCTGCTACTTATATGTCGTATCGATTTCTCGATTTCTCGTTATGTCAAGAACAATCACACCTGACTGCATTTTATGCTGTGCGCGGAGAATCCGCGCATCCGCGGAAGTCTCTGATTTCGACTGATTTTATTGCATCTTCAAATATTGGAAGAAGAATTAGTACGAGTCCTATCCGCGCACCATCCGCGCATTCTCAAAATCGAAATTTATGTTCTCCGCGCAGCAAATACAGAATGCAGACTGGCAATCACATATCTCTAGCATCATTGATTGAACTTGTAACAATCTTCTTCCGCTAATCGTTTTCTGTTGTTTCAGATCAAGTGGGCTGCATGGGCAGCTGTGTACTGTTCATTCATCAGTTTCTCCAACTCCAGAGCGTCAGAAGATGCAAGACAGATGTTTAGCAGTTTCATGTAAGAAGCTGTCAACTAGCAGGGGACAGTCAGGGATATTTTAACATGTAGACACTCCAAGCATATGCTTTAGGCCATCGGTTTAGATAGGTCCTTTTCAATGGCATGTTCCAACATTTGTACTGGAGTTAGATTGTGCAAATTGATTAGGGAGATCACATCCAGATTGCCGCTGAATAATATACATCCTACTTTGCAGAATGTGATTGTGATCAATTTATCTTCTGACTAGCATGAGACTCCAATTAGTCTCCAATTAGACTAATCTTCAATTTATCTGCTCCGTGCAAAAAAGCTTCGTAAGCTTATCGGAGTTTTCAGAATAAACGATGATGATGTATGATGATGATGTGTCAAGAAACAAAGCCTTTTTATCAGAGCTTATAAGTTTCTTCATATTTAACCATGTGAGAGAGGACCCCTTAGCCCCTTAGGAACAGTGCTTTAGGCCTTCTTGTATTTTAAAGCAGCCCTTGGGGACAGTTTATTAACACCAGTTGAGTCATCCTAATGGTTGAAGTTTTGTTAATTGTTCCAAGCTCCTGGAAATTTATCCATCTTTAGCTGTTGTTGATAATTTTGAGAATAAGCTCTTGTTAGCCATTTGAGAGACCTTAAATGAAATAATCAAAATGAATTTGAGCAATGACACCGAAGGATTTAATTTAAAGTTTGGAGGCCGCAATGGTAGAGTCTTTTCTTTGATCCGCTATTGTCACAAGCCTTTGTAGACTACCGTCTGCCTGCTGGGAACACACTTGACATTCAATGTTGTTTTCCAGGCTTTCAGTGTCTGCCGTTGTGATGTCATATCTTCAGAATCCACAGCCAATGGCAGCAATGTGGTAACATATTCTTCATGTCGTTAACTCCCGACCTAATGGCAATGTATGAATGCAAGCATTGGTAAAGTGAACCGTGTTGAGTAATATCAACTTAATTGTCATCAATGATATTATTCAATTATCAATATATTTATATTCATTGATTGATGTTTTGTTATTATGATTCAACTCCTACTTGTATTTTTCGATGATTGCTGAAGTAGTTATGATTGTCGTGGAATGTGATACAACAATGATGAAAAACGCGGCCAATAACTACACGCCTGATCTCTTTTCTTTCTTTCTTAATAATCTGCCAATCAAAGCACAACACATGCAGATAAAATTAACAAACTATTTGCTAATGGATAATATTAGAGGTGGACCAATTTGCAGTGTTCAACTTTGTCCTGGTTTGAGTGTTGGCATTATAAACTTACACAACCAGAGCGTAATTGTTTCTCAGAGGTCGGAAAATCCGTACTTGCTAATGAGTGGCCGGTGTCTTTTAATAATTTTTGGACATGTGTTTTTAATAAACGTTTTGCTTAAAGATTGTTGCAAAAGCTAGTATACACACAGGATTGCCTCACCATTAATTAATATTACCTTCAATAATATCACTACTCAGTACAGTGAAACCTGTCTATAATGGCCACCTTTGGGACCTCATGAAAATGACCTTTATAGACAGGTGACCTTTCTGTCCAGGTTGATATCTATAGAAAGCGTTATTTTGGGGTTATGAAGAGTAGGCTTTATACACAGGTGGCTGCTCTATAGAGGTGGCCGCTTACACAGGTTTGACTGTATTAGCAATTAGCATTGTTGATCCAAAACAATGACCCAGAAAGTGACTAACCAGCACATGGCATGACACTTTCACAAAGAAACGAAGCAGTAACTTTCCGTCAGTTGTTTTATTAGAAGAGAAGGGCACTCCAGACACCCATCTTACACGTACATCAAAATCAATATATAAAAAACTGTACATTTTTTATCCAAGAATTAATTCTAGTTTGCAGAAAGTGGCACCAAGAAATCACGATCTTTTAGCGGGACATCCTTTGCACGAATTCTTTCCCTAAAATATTGAAATCGAAAAAAAATATAGCAAAAGGTATTAGGAATGAAAACAGCCTTTAAAGCAGGAGAACCAACAGTAGGGCTAACGAATTGCAATTTGAACATGATTCAATTAGTTGCTTCAGAAATCAACACAATTGTAAATGAAATATTTGTGGACAGTGACACGCTCCTTAAAGTTAAATATGGCAGCATTTGTAATTTTAATTGTGTTAAGTCTGATATTTTAAACGCGTATCCCCATTGTGTATTTCCATTGTGGAATTTGCTTCTTAATAAGGTGATAATGTAAACTTCTCAAAGATAAACTGGATAATATATACTTGTTACAATTCTGTACAGTGAAACCTGTCTATAGTGGTCACTGTTGGGACCTGAGAAAAATGACCCTTTATAGACAGGTGGCCTTTCTGTCCAGGTTGATTTATATAGAAAGTGTCATGTTGGGGTTATGAAGAGTAGCCTTTATACACAGGTGGCTGCTCTATACAGGTGACCACTAATACATGTTGACTGTGCAGGATTTTAGTTTATGACTACATGTACGTGAAGTATACTTTCCAGCGTTTGCCAATCAAATTTGAAGGCAAATAGATTAAATAAAATCAAAACTTAAAGTCAATTAGTTAGTGCTCACGCATCAGAACAGAAGAAGCTTTCAGGATATGAGTTTGTATGCATCTGTACGTCAGCTTGTAAACAACAATGCATGACTTCGCTTACATAAGAAACTTGTCTCGCTCTGGGTCCCAGCGTTTCGTATTTGAGTTGAAGGAACTTCGATGGGTACTTGAGTGCTTTGACCTGGTTCTGTCTTGTGCTGTGTTGTATCGACCAGGTCCAACGGGATTCTGTAATTAAACATCGCACATCATTAATGGTCTCTTGCAAATGCACAGACAGTACTAGTTTTCTTGATGTTACTGTGAAACTAAGGCTACCAGATGATAGAGAAAAACTTACGGACCGTTTTCCATAATGCAATAACAAGGCCTACTAGCCTTCAAAAGTATCGAACGATGTTAGCAGACAACAGGACATCCCGCGACCCTTTCCAGAACTGATCGAATTGCAGATAAAATATTAAAATTTGCAAGCTGGGAGGCAATACACTGGCAACTTGTAGGTTAAATCAGAATATATAACTAATGATTATATACTACAGTACAAAATAATTAATATTGTTCTTGTCAACCTGGTGCTCATCAGATGGAAGCTCAAAACTGCTGAATGCTGTGCCCTAGCAAATGAAATAGCAAAGCGATGCCTTGCTAGGCAGAGCTGTTTGATCCAGTAGACACTCAAAGCACATGCTTTAGATTCTCAGTCTGGATAGACCTTTTTCAATGATAGTTTCCAACATTCCAATCTACAGTGTTTAGATTATGCAAAATGAAATCCCCTCCCAGGATTAATTTGTCGTATTTATTGCCAATCTAATTTTTTCGTTTAGCAAGTGGCAACATTTTTAATTGAGCCATAGGTAATGAGGAACTGTGCTGACCCTGCAATCCTGAACGCATTTCACCGAAACAATGTGAAACAAAGTTGGCAACAATCTCACTCAAACGTGTCAGCTCGCCTCATGTAAACAGAACCAAGTTTCATAATCAAATTTACATCAGCCTTCAAACTTTTCATAGCAGGCCTTCATTATATAGTCTACTAAGATCATTTGTATAGGAAATAACCAGTATATATAAATTAACTGCCTTCTATTCTGGCGTAGCTGATGATTGCTGAGACAAGGGACTGGTTGACTACGTGTCTGCATCTTTAAGCTTTGGCCTACTTACCGTGTTTCCAAGGAAGAACTTCCTTGCCTGACGGTCTGAGCGTGCTGAAGATGAACCGAATGGCGGACGCTTCACAGGACTTGATTTCAGTTGTGCTTTGATGTCGTACTGTCCTGGACCAGGCTCACTCTACAATTCAGAGCCATATATTGCATCGCAATTCACAAACCATCCATAATGTAAACTTGGAACAACGTAATAGATGAACTAAGGTAATGTTTTCTTGCTCTAAAGAGCTACTGCTCCATGTTGTATGACATTTGATGTAACTTTGCCGTTACGGTTATTTATTTCATGTTTCAATTCCTCATCCCCAACAAGTCCAGAACAGTAAAGCATAATTAGGAGTTTGCCTCAACGATTAACAAATGTATGCTTCTACAGTGAAACCTGTATATAGCGGTCATGTCTGGGACCCAAGAAAAATAATCTTTATAGACAGGTGGCCTTTCTGTCCAGGTTGATTTCTATAGCAAGTGTCATTTTAGGGTTATGAAGAGTGGCTTTTATGCACAGGTCAGGTGGCTGCTCTATAAAGGTGGCCACTAATACAGGTTTGACTTTAAGTGCCTACGACAAAAATGCTTAAAACCAGAGTTCATGTGATGAAGAACAGTACGTTGTCAACTAACCTCTTTCCTTGGCCACTGTGATAGCGTGCAACAGTGGATACGTTCAACTGGCTTTGACGTCTCCCTTGCCACTTTGCCAAATTTGCCGTAGCGCTTTTTGTTATCATCTGGATGGGATAAATAAATCTTGTTATCATTTTCAATAACTTTAAAACCAAAGTAGTTTCGATTTCAGCTTACTCAGGTCTTCCTCCAGGTTACTAGACCATAGAATATATATCAGGGAATAGCTCGGAAAGGATTTGATTTTAAAAACTGCAATTTAAATTGTAGATACTGTAAATTTATCGAAACAGCTTATACATCTTGCTCGGTGTAGATCTAAAACAAGTCATGGCAGAAAACTCGCACAATCGCATGGTCACGCCAACGATACTTGTGAAACACTTGATCAACATACGAAAACCCAACCAAACTAAACTACACACTATAATTTCAACGCGAAGTATAATTTCTGTTAATCCAAGCTTTCTTCAAGTTAATGAAAATTAGAAATATGAGTCAGGAAATTCAAGAAGCTAGTGCAATCAAAAAGCATGGCACAGTACATTTAAAATACTTTCTAGTTGATGTATCTACTATTTAGTATGGTCAAGGCTGCAATAATTTACCTTTCAAAAGTAACTAGTTGAAATTAATGTTTCTTTCTTTCTTTCTTTCAAAAGTGAAAAGCTATTCTTCAAAGTTACTTTCATCAATGTTGACATAAGAAAAGAAGGTATAACTTTTCCTTTGATTATTGTCGAGAATGGCAAATCACTTTCAAATGCTCTTAAATTTTTAAAGTGCCCACGATTAAATATAGTCAGCAACTTGAATGTAAATAATTGTAAGCAAAAATAGCTTGGATAATTACTACTTACATTGAAAAATTGTAACTACCTACAGTTATAAGTAACTTTCAGTGTAAACTAGTTACTGCAAAAGTTACCCAAAAAGTAGCTCTCAACGTAGCTAGTTATTTTGCAGCCTTGAGTATGGTTTACCTTGCAATTCCTCAATGAAAGACTTGATTTGGTATTCACCAGGACCAAGGTTAACAAGAGACTGAAAATGTAGAATAGATATTAGTGTCAGTATAATCATCCAGTCTTTAGCCAGTGAAGTCTATATTAAAGATGGCTACACCAGACAACGAACTCCAAACCAAGCAAATAAAGAAGCCGCTATAAGGAATCCCTAAAACAATTGTATCTAATGAGAAACTGAGCTCAATACATAGTTGAATTCGGTTACAGCGTGGCCCGATAATATCACCTCGGTTAATGTCACAACCCGAAGAATATTCCTTCAGTCTAAGAACTAAGCTCTGTCAAAATCAACTTTTGCATCCACTTAATTAAAATCATTAATCTCTTACGTAAAGGACAAAGGAGTCGTCAGACATGTTGCTGGTCCCACGACAGGGATTGATGGCAGGGTTACAAGGAGTACATATGGTCGTTAGTGCCAGAGCTCTATGTCGTGAGACACAGCATAATGCAAGATGACAGATGGAGCTGTTGACACGATGACTCGATGAGATACAGGCGGGAAAGAGAATAATTTCAAGATAACACGGCTACAGTTTTTGGGTAGGTGCATTCTAATAGTCATAATTATTCTTTATCATACGACAATTTGTACTGTATCTGTGACAAGTCTCGGTTGTTGCCTGAGTAGTGTAATGGTCCCAGAATCGTTTCGTAACTACCGGTATGCCAGACAGCAGAGCATGGCCCTTCTCGCCGAGACCTCGGGTGCACAGAGGCCAAAATATTCAGGTGCAAGTGCACGAAATACTGAAAAAGATACTGAAGTGCACACTTTAGGTGCACCAATGAACACAATTTCAGCTAAAATTCATCTTGGCAGCTGTTTGTTATTAAGAATTTCTATGTAGTCATCGAAAATGAAGAGCAGCACACATTAATTTTATTGTACAGCTAAGCGCAAAATTTTAGAACTTGAAAGATCTCGGGTGCACACTTGCCATGCTCTACAGTTATGCCGGTATGTGCCATGCAATGGCAAATTCAGTTGAAGTTTAGACTTTTCTACCCACTTTAGGACATATTCCTTATTTTTCTTTTGTATTCTAGTAGCCCTATTTACGTTGTTATAAAATTGCCCAATTTGGTCTAATTTGGCGTTGGAAAGCCAATAGGCCACTCAAACACACAACACAAAATTGAATTATATGCAAGGCAGTACTAGCGGTATAATTATGTAATCTACATTTAGGCAAGTTTGCTGTTGTTATGAAAACAGTTAGAAACCCTACCGGTGCAGCTAAATGTCCAACCATCATGGGTGCATTTCTATCACCAGTGAATAAATCGTATGGCCCTCTCTTGCTGATGACACGCTCGGACATATGATCTGTGAAACTTTTCATGTTGTATTGACCAGGGCAAAGGGCCGACCCCTGATGCGAAGAGAAAGAATAACAAATACAGTGAACCTGTCTATAATGGTCACCTTTGGGACCTAAGTAAAATGACCTTTATAGACAGGTGGCCTCTCTGTCCAGGTTGATTTCTATAGAAAGTCTCACTTTACGGTAATGAAAAGTGGCCTTTATGCACAGGTAGCTGCTCTATAGAGGTGGTCGTTAATCGAGATGAATTCTTATTGATGATAATTACAGTTGAGCCCATTTAATCGTATTCCGCTATATGTGATATTTCAAATGATCGGATGTTTTGTACAAACAAATATTATGTCTACTGTATTGTTCATTTGAACTGTCTCAACTTTATCTGATATTTACTTACTAATCCAAAAATGTTGCTGATTCCCTTTGATTTCGATTATAGTATAATATTAAAGCAGGTAACTCAATATGTGACCTCTCTCCAATGATAACAGTCAAATACAAACAAACCTATTTGAAAGTGTGGTCTAGCGGCTAGTATGTGTGACAACCAGTCTCAGCTGACATTCATAATTGTTGTGTCTTATGTCGTTTTAGCTGTAGATGGCCTCATGGGAGACAAGCAAGTTGCTTATTGAGTTACCCTAGTTAAAAATGGATCTTTTTTAGTTTTTGTTTCCATATCTGAAAACTCAGTACATTCACAGAAGTGCTCCCATAGAACCTACTAGCAGACTCAACGTAACACTTTGAATGTGAAATACTACAAGCAGTTTGATAGTTGGTGTAGTTGGTATTTGATTACGTACAACTTCTGGTAGTTGTCGTTTACTCGATGCACCGGAGTCAAGCATTCCTGTTGTGCTTGATGATTTGCGTTGCTTTTCCTCGATTGCCGCATGAGGCACACCACCAATGCCATAACTTCCAGGTCCAGGTGTTTCGCTCTAAATTGATGAAAGGGAAACACTTAAGCTGGCAGATCTTCATGTGAAACAAACATAATATTTTGAACTGAGCTGGGATTTGAACTAGCGTCCTCTGGATTTGGATTTCAATACAGATTCTTACTCTTACACCTCCTAAAGGTTTCCAGTCTCAGCTTGTGATTATCTAGGTTTCTAGGAGGTCACATCACAGGCCCGTTAGCTTGCAAAATTTCAAAGAATGTACATTGAAACCTGCCTATAACGATCACCTCTGGGAACTGAGAAAAATGGCCTTTACAGACAGCTGGCCTTTCTGTCCAGGTTGACTTCTATAGAAAGTATCATTTTGGGCTTACGAAAAATGGATTTTATACACAGGTGGCTGCTTTATAGGGGTGGCGGCTAATACAGGTTTGATTGTTTTTGAACTGAGTTGGGATGTCTACCTGCATCTCATGCTTCCAGCCTGAAATGTATTGGCGTGCACACACATGCTTAGGCGACTTTCCTATGCTTCTCCTGCAGCAGCATGTCCATCTGATTCCACTCTTGATAGCTTACCTTGCCGACATAGCCAAAGCGCTGTGCTCGTGTCTGACAAATCCCATGTGTGCTAGCTGGCTTCTTACTGAGCTCATTGAAGCAATCGGGAATGAGGTACGTTCCAGGACCCAATCGTTGTTTCTATCACAAGAAGGAATACATTCGACTTTATGTCAAACAGCAAACAATGAACCACATCATGCATGTTTTGCAAAACCCAAGTAATGGGAAGAAATGACTCGTGTGCACTACTATAATTCAGAATACAACTAAACTAGAAATAATATAATCATTCAATGGAAGAAGGGAACGGGATATGAAAAACAAGACAAGCAGCCACCCCTCCCAATGACTATGCGATCACTCAATAGAATTCACAATAACACTGCAGCAAAGAATTAAACTCATCAGCCTAAAACGAGTGTGGCGTTGTTGCTATGTGATGTACTATTTGATGCTACTTCTTATGCCGTTGCAGTTAGTATAAAGCTGGAACACGTACTTGCAGTTGTTTTTCTTCCCAGACTTCTCTGTAGAGCAGATGAGGCATACGTGCTGCTTGTGAGATTTCAAATGCTCGCTCCCAACCTACAAGGTATTGTGACAAAGCTTGATTGGGTTCATCCAGTTTCCAC
Organism: Calvadosia cruxmelitensis; assembly: GCA_900245855.1. Lineage (NCBI taxonomy): Eukaryota > Metazoa > Cnidaria > Staurozoa > Stauromedusae > Kishinouyeidae > Calvadosia > Calvadosia cruxmelitensis. Next base: position 3,457 of record OFHS01004220.1, on the reverse strand, counting down.
AGAATATTAAAAGCAAAACATTATTATTTTAATGTACAGCGCAGCACATTGTAGCGAACAGAATTTTGCTAAAATCAGCTTGTTTAAATTGCTCTTGGCATAAGATTGTGTTGACACAATCAAAATATCACCACATCTTTAAAACTAGGTTAATAAAATATGTATATACTTCCAACGTTGAGCACAGATAGATTTGTCTTGATGAAGTAAAATATATTCTGAAATTGAATTTAGCCCAGTATTGGCACCTGTGTTAAAATATTTGTAAGTCGATGGTTCGGTGCGAGGGAGACAGAGACGACAACATTGCGAGTGGCTCCTCGCCAAGAACTTTGAGCACACTCGATAATATTCGACAAAACACGATACTATATATTTACAACGCATGACCTGTACAAAACTACCGCTGACACACGTTGACACCAGAACAATCCAACACACAACGCATATGACAAAGTGACGCCACAACACTTGACACTTCCTATGACATCACAGACATACAGACGGAGAAGAAAATTATTTGCCATAGTCTGGGGCACAGCAACCTCCACAAGTCTCCTTAGGCTGACAATGCCCCTTGGACCAGGTACCAAGCAAAATGTAAATTAGGCTGAAGGTCGCCTGTTGTTCTGACTAGGGTATAGTGACGTGAAAAGCATCATCTAAGTTTGGGATGTGTTGATGATCCCGGTTACAGTCAACCTCATCTCTGTTGCTGAATGCTCCAATGTCAAGCCAGAGATTTACGCTAATAAAAATGTCTTTTATTATCATTTAGCACAAGGCTAATTTCACAATTACATAACAACACAGGCACACAGCCTCTGCTTGATGGGCAAAATATCGATACAGGTAGCATGACCTGAACAAGTAGTGACACCAATTACAGAGTCAAATGCGTCCTCAACAACAACCCACGGACCAATGAAGATTGGTCTTTTTACATACATGGTCAATTGAGACTGGTATATTGTACAGTCAAAATCGTTACCAGAATGTGAGAGCAATGTAAGAATATAAGAGTTTGCATGGTGACTAACAATTAACAAGCATGGAAATAGGCTTTGCTGGATATTAAGCGGGGTTGGGTATTATTAAGTAAGTTAGCCTTTACTGCTGAACCGTTTGGGCTTTCAAAACAGATGATCATGTAAGACAGATTGTATGTCATTCCATCACTTCACCTGGTCCTGATGCTCGCTCCTGGACAGCCTTTGAACTGAAATCTCCATTGTCGATGTTGTAAGATCCCGGACCAAGACTCCTTCCCTGTTCAATAAATACAATTGCTGCTAATTAATAAATGACATCAAGATTGGTTCAATCTGATTTACAGTGCGGCACATTTCTATAGTAACCATAGTGTAATGCCGCGTGCAACAACGAGAAGATAAGAGACACAATCAGGTCGGTGAACACAACCAAGTCTTACAAACAACTGAATAACTACATTCAAATTATCGCTTACAACATTGCATTGTTATCGGACATATATCAAGCAAGACAGGACAAGACAGGACAACTCACAATGTTATGGGACACAGACTTTAGTACATTACAATAGCATTAATGTTGGAATCGAGATTATTCATCACAGAAAACTGTCAACGCAAGCGCGCAGTGGGAGTCGCCCACGTCCCCTGGATTGCCGGTCCATTGCTCTACCGTTGAACTAGACGCACCCTCGTTAGTCTGTCTACAAAAATAGTCTCCCTTTATATCAGTGAGTGAGTCTTGTTACGACCGTCGTGTATCATTGTTGGTAACACGACACGCCTTTCCTTTCACAAACCACAATCACTGGCTTTGCAGAGTGTCAGTGAAAACCATACACTCTCCAACAATTCACACCATCAGGGTTAGTACAGTCAAATCTGTATTACCATCCACTTCTCTCCAAGTTGATTTCTATTGAAAGTGCCATTTTGGGTTATGAAAGTGGTCTTTATACACAGGTGGCTGCTCTATAGAGGAAGTCGCTAATACAGGTTTGAATGTACATGTGTTTCTGCATCAGTGTTTTATTTTGAATTATAAACAATGTGACATCTAGGAACAAAAATCCGAGAATGTGGGGCATCTGTGTGTGTGTGTGACTTTATTTCTGAAGTCCATAAGTTACAGTGTAACTTTTTTACATGGAGCAGAACAGGTTTATTGTGATCTATGAAAGTAATAGCATAATAGGGACGATAGATGATAGCAGATGACTATATTGAATGTACTCGTGGCTGCTCCTCAGCACTTGTCAGGTAGCAGACCGAGCTTAGACCATACACATGGAATGGTATACATCCTTTCCAAGAAATTAATATTTTGCAAACTACTGCTATTGTTGGAAATAGTAATGACGTAATAATTGTGATGGTTCAATCGGAAGTGTATGTAAACAGTTGTAAGTTCCGGTAAAGTAAGGTGTTATGTGGTGTGATGTGTTATTTAGTAAAATGAGTTATCGTGAGATTCGCTCTGAGAAAGACGTGCTGATTCCTTGTGTCGGGAGCTATCGATCTCTCCATTACACGAAATCAGTTCTTCAACTGCTATAGCTTACCTAAATTACGTATGACTGAATTATCAGCATTTGGGACATATTTTTGGTACGTTATTGAACTCACGAACATATCAGCAGCTATAAATTTTTAGTCAACTTTGTTACTTCTGGACATTTTGTGATGCAACAAACCGAATAATGAATTCGAAAATCAAGGACGACTTTGACTAAAGAACTACATGTTGAAGCTATTGGAAATTGAACACCGGTCGGATTAGTAATTAATTACTAATTATTTATATCCACTTCAAATCCTATTCAACCAAATGCTTTTTTATAAATTATTCAAGACATCCAATGAAATAATTTATAGACTACCAATACCAATGAGGATGATGCTCCGCTTTTGTCACGTCCCAGGTATAGCAGAGTACGTTCATCATCATCATCATCATCATCATCATCATCATCATCATCATCATCATCATCATCATCATCATCATCATCATCATCATGTTGAACTGATTGTTCCTAAATTTTTGATATAAAATGTCTCTAGAAAAACTAAACTTATACTCTTCAACCATGATTGTATGAAACTCTATAATTATCTTGGAATTTATCTAAAGAAATCGTTTAGTTTACAAAATACAAAATAAATCGTTTAGTTTACAAAATACACAAGAATAACCTTTTTCAGAAATAATTATATGCTCTTATGATCTTGTAATATTATTACTTAATAGTACATTATGTAAATATTGTTCTATATGGTCTTGGCCGTCTTGCGACCTTGAATTGACTTGTAACAACATCTTGTATGTACTTACCACACTCCTGTATTAAGGTATATTTGTAATAAAAGAAAACAAACAAACAAACAAACAAACAAACATCATCATCATCATCATCATCATGTACCTGTATTTGCATAATATGTTAAATATACAAACAATACGCATG
>OFHS01004219.1:0-12958 GCA_900245855.1 Calvadosia cruxmelitensis | reverse complement strand
CTAACCAGAGAAATGAAATGTTGATAGCCTACAGCTGCTACTTTTCATTACTACAGTCAAACTTGCTTAATATCCCACCCTTCGTACAGACCAAAAGTGGGATATAAAGCGAGGTGGGATATTAACAGGATTAAGTATAAACAAGAATTTCTTTTGTTATAACATAGCATTGTAAAAATTTCAGCAACAGTAAAGAAGAACATCTCAGTTAACAACAATTGATGGAGATTAACATTGGTTTTAACAGTAACACAACTAACCAGTGACTCTGGTGGAGCAACAAGTGACATGTTGTCTGAGTCCCTTAATGCGAAATGTTCCGAAAAGTTTAGAAATCCTCAAAACGGGACAATAAGCGAGTTTCACAGGAAATTTGGAAGAAAGTAGCTAGATAGTAAGCAGATTGGATATTATCCGAGGGGATATAAAGCAAGGTAAGAATATGAGAGTTTGTACGGCAACTAGCAAGTGCAAATTGGCTTTGTGGGATATTAAGCAAGATGGGATATTAAGCGAGTTCGACTGTATCTCCAGACTGTTTGGCCATTCTTTTTCGAATGCCCGTCTACCACAGCCATTGCCTCTTGTCCTAAATCTCTTGTCGTTTCCACACACAGAGGAGCAAAAATGAAGCTGTTGCTGAGGTTGGGGTGTTGAGTTCGTCTTTTGGATTCCCCTTTGGTTGCTATGGCAACTGCCGATAATACCGAGTCCTTAAGATCTGATATTGCAAAGATCTCTCTTTATAACACATCCCAGACCATAAGTTTTCCTGCATCTCCATCAACGACTATCCCGAAGTCACTTGTTTACAGAAAAGTCTACTTAAGTCCTAAACAAAGGTAACTGAAGGTATGATAAAATAAAAGCATGAGTCAAAACGTACTCATGAATTGTTATCAAGTATAAAGTCATTTCGATGAGAACACCTCGAGAGAAAATTTGGGATCATGAAAATTTGATATTACGATCTTCCTTTCTACCTTCAGGTTACAAACTTCACACAGCAAACTTCAAAACACTTACGGTATTCTATTCCCAAAACAGTATCCCTGAAGTATTGCTTGGCGACTTCTTCGTGCAGACCCTCGTCAGCTGGGATGTCAATGACTGGTCTGTCAGACGATGCAAAAGCGGTACATTATATAGTAGTTCGATAAAGTCTACGGTAATACATCAGAAATGTAATGTAGAATATTAGAAGAGAAAGACGAAATTCAAATTCCAGGCAACTATTTCCATGCAAATCCTGCGATATATACCACCTATAGCTGGTCCGAGCTACCTGCAGCCTTCATTTTCAATACCGGTACCATTGATTCACGCCTGAATATCACACACCTGAAGTGGCCTCTATCTATCCTGATATGCATTGTAACAGAGCTGGTCAAGTGATCGGCTTTGTTTTACAAGTAATTAGCTTGATACAAATGTATGAAGAATTTCGTCATGAGCTGGCATTGTTGTCAGCAGGTTGGCAACCATGTTGTACGCCCGCTCTGAGTGTCATTGGGTGACGTTGAGAGGTGATGGGGTGGAGGGGTTCTCGGTTGGCTGTCTGTAGTATAAGTGAGGCAGCAGGTAGATCAGTTCACTGTGGGAGGCCATCAATCCAGCGAGTTCGCGGCCGGCCGGGGCTGCATCTGCTACCAATGGGCATTAGTGTCAGCAGGCGTTCTGCAGTGGTGTTGTGGCATATGAATGTTTAAAATTATTATTGGCACTGTAATTACAGATTCTGGTTGGAGTCCTCAAAGAGACAAATTTCACGAGATGTGTCAAAGAAAATAAATTCATTTGGGACAACGTTTTGGTGTCTGCTTGGACAATTCTTAAGTCAGCAGAGCATCTTGAAAAAATCTAGCTAAAATATAAATTGCATGAATAATGAATAGTAAATCATCTAGGGGATGTAGACACAGCCAATTGACCAGTGTACATTGCACGAGTTGATTTCTCAATAAGCAAAACATTGTCGATTTCATTGAGTCTGCTTGTATGCTTAGCGTTGATCACAAGTGTTTATTTTATACAAGCTAAAATAAATAAAATTAAAATTGATTGATTGATTCGATGATTAAGTGGCCTGGAATTTGCGCTTCTGTTAATTACTGTGCAATGATGCTTCATGAAATAATTTGCTTTACAGAAAAACCCAGTCAAATGGAATACATTAATCTAAGCCCACCAAAGTTAAAGAGGCTTATCCAGACTAGTGGCTTAAAGCATAGGCTATGAGAGCCTACTAGATAAAACAGTGTTAATATTTATCAAAGCAGCTTACCCGCGCTCCACCAGATCAAACACTGCAAGAGAAACGGAGAACAAAATATTGGTCTAGCGCTTGCCTCGCCTCCCTTTAGGCATCATACAGTCAAACCTGTATGAGTGGCCACCTCTATAGAGCAGCCACATGTGTATAAAGGCAACTCTACATAACTCCAAATCGATACTTTCTATGGAAATCAACCAGGACAGAAAGGCCACCCGTCTATAAAGATCATTTTTCTCAGGTCCAGGAGGTTACCGTTGTAGACAGGTTTTACTGTAATGCCAACAATGTGTAAAGTAGAACACTGATAACCAGTGTCTGAGGTGTAACTGGAAGCCTGTGTCTGCTCTTGGGCCATATTCTAAATACAGTGAAACCTGTCTATGACGATCACCTCTGGGACCTGAGAAAAATGACTGTTATTGACAGGTGGCCTTTCTGTCCAGGTTGATTTCTATAAGAAGTGTCATTTTGGGGTTATGAAGAGTGGCCTTTGAACACAGGTGGCTGCTCTATAGAGGTGGCTGCTAATACCGGTTTGACTGCAATTCTAAATGTGGATGGTACTGGACAAGTAAGACTTTGAGCGTCTCTGCTGCATGTCACAAGATCAGTTTTCGCATACATCGTCGCTTGATACAAGACTATATTATTTACAAAATAGCAGCTGATTTGTGATAAACTTTCTTTACTTCAAAGTATCAGCTTTCTGTTCCTTTTAAAGCCACAGGTTAGTATTCCCCTCCACTTGCGACTATACGAGTAAGTAACTCAGGTGAATGACTGAGTTTAAACTCATTGCTATATGACAAGGGAGCGTCATCCCAAGAGCAATAGGACGGTGGAATTCAAGATGCCACATACAGTCAAACCTGTATTAGTGACCACCTCTATAGAGCAGCCACCTGTGTATAAAGGCCATAACCACAAAATGACACTTTCTATAGAAATCAACCTGTCTATAAAGGTCACCTGTCTATAAAGGTCATTTTTCTGAGGTCCCACAGGTGACAGTTAGAGTCAGATTTTTACAGTGGTTATATAAATATCGGTAAGTGCCCTAGGTTTCTTGACTCACCAAGGTACACGTTGTCGATTTGGGGGTCGTCCATCACCTGAAGAAAGAGGAACAATCACATATGACATACAAGGCTGTCGTATTACAGATTCAATAGATGTAGACTTCTGGACGCTTTTCACGAATAAGAGTAACCTAAGAAACATCCTCAGAATATACGAGAAACGACGATGTGACCAAAGAAAGAAGACAAATGGGGGTATCGTGAATGGAAGGATAAGACGAAAAAATTAAATTAAATAAAAAAAGTCAAATGAGATCAGAAAAATCAAATAAGGTCAGGACAATGTCTTTCAAAATTTGAGCAAATTGTTATATAAATTTATATTTTCCGTGCCTTGAATTTGGAAATTATGGCTTAATCGTCAAGATTTGATAGTCAACCAAAAAGCGCAAGAGTTATCAGCTTATCACACACGCTATGATATTCAATATAGTCGGCAATCATGTGTGGAGTTCTTGTCATCTACGTTGAATGCATAATATCGGCAATGACAGCCTAGCAGCTTCGAAACAGATAGTGAGTCTACATGTGTTTCTTTCGTGATGGTGAATGCCTGGGTGGCGGTCATTGGTTAAATTTGCGTTCAAACGCAGTGGCTAGTGATTGAAAGGACTGCAATAATTTTATAGTCAAACCTGTATTAGTGGCCACATCTATAGAGCAGCCACCTGAGTTCAAAGGCCACTCTTCATAACTCCAAAATGACACTTTCTATAGAAATCAATCAGGACAGAAAGGCTACCTGTCTATAAAGGTCATTTTTCTCAGATGCGAAAGGTGACCATTATAGACAGGTTTTACTGTAGGGTTAAATACCTACCTCAATGAGACGAACGATGTTGGGATGATCCACTTTCTTTAGTATGGCAATCTCCCGTTGAAGGGAATCCAACAGATTCGTGATCTTCCTGTTGCGGGGATGACGAGCTGTAGGAAAGACATTCAAGTTCAACCTGATTAACTATTTGGATAATTAAAGGAATTCATCATCAGATTGAATGATATGCAATAAAGTAGACCAGAGCATGTCCGAGCGACCATGAACGCTGGTCTCTCAGCACAGGTGGTCACTCATTACAGGAAAATTGCAGTCTTTGAACAGTCAAGGGACGAATCAACGGTGGTCTCTTAGCTCAGGTAGTCACTCATCACAGGGAGATTGTAGTATTTGAACGGTAAAGGGGCAAATCTACAGTAGTCTCTTAACACAGGCGATACAGTCAAACCTGTATTAGCGGCCACCTCTATAGAGCAGCCACCTGTGTATAATGGCTGTTCTTCATAACCCCAAAACGACACTTTCTATAGAAATCAACCAGGACAGAAAGGCTACCTGTCTATAAAGGTCATTTTCCTCAGATCCGAAACGTGACCGTTATAGAAAGGTTTCACTGTAACTTGTCTCAAAAGACATCCAACTATATGAGATGGAATGGTCTAGGCGCCATTATCAACCTACCAACTAATCCACTCTTTCTTATCAGACGCTTTCTCGATAGTATCTTCATTGCCTGTAGAATAATGAGACAAACTTCAATTCAGATAAATACCGATGAGATATTACTGACCGTGTATACATAAGCCTTTAGGCTTTATAAGCTATGAGAATGTTCATTCAGAGGAAACATCTTATAAAATGAGCTGTCAGATGGAGTAACTGTAGTGGCCACACTCCAACATTCACCTCCGGTCACACATGCAAGATATTAATCCTTCCGTTTAATTGTCATAATTCATAAACATGGTGTCTAGCTTTAGTCACCTCTGTAAACTATTATTTGGTGAAGTTGTCAATCTCTCTCTCTCTCTCTTGTCACATTCGCAACCTTGCCTGGTCTTAGATATAGAGCTCTGGCAGCAACGGTCATAAGAACCCTTCGACCATCTCTCCCTGTCTACGGACCAGAGCACAGCCAATACATCTCGAATCACGTGTAGCCTGGAATGCATTGATGCCATCATAATACCAAGTGTTATATAACAAACAAATGATCGGGATGGTACTAGTACAAACCTACATAGTGTTTGTTGTCCTTTGCGGAAAGACATTTGTGAACTGCACCAAAAGCACCCTTTGGAAAGACGAAGAAAAGACATTATGCAAGACAAAATGGTATAATAACAGCAAATAGATTATGCCAGTAGCCAATTCATGTTGCCAGTAGCAAAAGATCTGTCAGCACACTCATGCTATACATCCAAGTGTACGAGTACCAGCCGAGAGCGAGAGTCTAGTCGATGTCTTTATTGAACAAACACCAAGGAAGGAATGACTTGCAACGGGTTTACAACAGAGATAATTACTAGCTGACGGACAAATATACAAGATTGTTTACGGAAGGACTAACAGAGAAATGCTGCGCTACAATATACGGATTACACGGGACGACTTAACTAGACACGTCATCTAACATAGACGATACCCCTACACCAAGTACCTAGACAAGGCTCCTCACAGCAGCTACAACAAGCTGGTATGCCCTACATTCATTACATCATATCACATCATGTACCATCACTTCATCAAGCAGGGCATGATGCAAAAGACAGCCCTTCCATACAGAACACAGTGCCAGACTAGGACAACATATAGCCACATTGCATGCCCTGCACCAAAACACTGTCTTGCTTTCTTGACTAGCTCTAGCAAATGGCATTTCAAGCAAACTTAGGAAATCCAGCATCAAGTAGTCAAGCACTTTGTTTTGCAGTGGTAATGTCACTCTCACAATTCCTTTTTCATCCATTAGATTTATCTGTGGATCAAATTGCAATGTAGCACGATGGATAGCCTATCTAACGATTGTTGCATTGTAGCTACTCTTAAATGCTAATTACAGCACTGCAAATTTCATATTACTGTACAGTCAAACCTGTATTAGCGGCCACCTGTGTATAAAGGCCACTTTTATAACCTTAAAATAACACTTTTTATATAAATCAACCTGGACAGAAAGGCCACCTGTCTATAAAGGTTATTTTTCTCAGGTCCTAGAGGTGGCCGTTTTCACGACAGATTTCACTGTAATGGGGAATTATTATTATTACAACATGAAGCAGTCCTATGTTCTATTATGTGATAATGGAACTTAACGCTTAAATCAACTTCACCTGCCAAAGTCACACCATTGTTAAAATAAGCGCGAGTTACGATAAATAGAACAATAGATCCCAGCTTTTCGCTGCATGCACAAATCAAGTAGATCACTCGCTCTTGTGCACAGCTCCAAAACCGTAAGCCGACGCGTGTAGAATTATCAGCTGAACAATAGTAATTGATCACAACTGAACAACAAAGTCAAAATATGACATTTATTGATGATTTCCGGCGATTGTTCAAAAAATGAAAACCTTGTTGCTTACCAACCTTGTACAGTGAAACCTGTCTATAACAGTCACCTTTGGGACCTAAGGAAATTGACTTTCATAGACACGTGACCTTTCTGTTCAGGTGGATTTCTATAGAAATTGTCTGTCATCTTTGGGGTTATAAAGAGTGGCATTTACACACAGGTGGCCGCTAATACAGGTTGATTTTAACAATGCGAGCCACCTCTATTTTTATAATTTGCATATTGGGTTGATCAAGATTTTCGTATCCGATTAGACAATATCTAACAGCATTATGCTCACTTTGCAGACGACTACCAGTGCATAAATAAAAGACAATTATATTACCCGTCCAACTTCTTCAAGTATGGTATATTGGTTTACTTGATCACCCTGCAATAGAAAGATACCCACACTTCAATAACAGACGCAATTGGCTTTCTCTCCGGACATCTACAAGAACTGTGAAGTCTTAACCCTTGTCCAGCTTACAAAACTAGTTGAATAAAGACTTGAAGTTGCTTTATCGATTGCTCATTGGCTGATTGCTAGGGACTAACTTTCTGATTGGTTATATGTTGCTACTTTTGACTTGTTTCAAAAACGTGTATATACGTCAATAGCAGGACATGAGTTATGTCTCCCATTATATAAAATTCCATCAACAAGTGCAACTGTCAGTGCCGTTTTAAGCGTCAAAAGGGCCTAAAGCACTTTACCCAATGCAGATGGCCTAATTTTATCATTTTTAACGATTAAATAGCCTGAAACTTACTATAGTTACTAAACTATTAAATGTTTACCCATTGACATATCAAAGATGTTGCTTTTGCTCACAAACAGCAGATTAGGAAATTCAACTCAGCAGCACTCTGCAATGGATTGCACAATGCGCTAGATCTCAACATACTGTAAACTTGAATTTTTGAACTGACATTGAGAAGGGCCTATCCAGACCGAGGGCCTAAAGTATGTGCCTTGAGTGCCTACTTGTTAAAACGGCCCTGGCAATTGTCATTCGAAATTAATTTGATTGAGTACTTCCATAATATTTATCCGTAAACAATCTATATGCTATGTTTTATTGTCTGTTTAAAGGTCTGTTCTTGATTATCAAAATGATCAGTTTCGGCTCAAAACCGTGCCGTTAAAAATTGCATGCATCCAAAAATAGACAATGCAGAGCTGCAATCAAACTCTGATCAATCGATATCTTGGCACCAAAAGCATTTACTACCAAAAAATGTAAACTTAGTTTAGAAAAATTATAAAAAGGATATTGGTGACAGAATCAAGCTTTGATCATCTACATTGACTCACCGTGTGCTGAATAACAGACGTTTCCTTTGTTGGTTTTCGCGACTGCCTGGGTTTCAATTCCATTTCTCCCTGATCCCCTTTCTCCGCGTGGGTTGTCCTTGCAAATGGGTCATCATCTGCTTCCTTCGAGCCGTAACTTACGAATGATTGCTTCACACTACTGAGATCCGTGTGTCCAATACTATGTTTCAGAGACGATGAACTAGAACTCTTCCTGGTTGGTGGCTTGGAGTCTCTTTCATCTCCTATAGGCGTTGTGTTATCTGTTTGAAATGGCAATTCCACGTGATCAGATAACTGGATAATTTTCTCGTCATTGTCGTCAATTTTTGGCTTGCTGTATATATAGTCAGTTAGATATAAGTCTGGTGTGATGTTCTCTTTGCCAACCATAGATCTCAAATCGCCTGACCGCATCAACGAAGAGTGGAACACGGGCAAGTTTGAAGCCGAGAATGTCCTACGATCAATAATATATAAAAGCAATCAACAAATAGACAGTCCAGTCCATTGGAAGACACTATTCAGCTTCACGTAGGCATAGCCACCGGGTGCCATCTCAATGCATCCTGGTAAATCAAATTTGCTACTCACAGTAATACAAACTGTTGAAGTAATTTGAAACCTGTCTATAATGGTCACCTTTGAGACCTGAGGAAAATGAACATTACAGACAGGTGGCTTTTCTGTCCAGATTGATTTCTATAGAAAGTGTCATTTTTCGGTTATGAAAAGTGGCTTTTATACACAGGTGGCTGCTCTATAGAGGTGGCCGCTAATACATGTTTGACTGTATTGTGTGCGTCTTGTGTCGTCTGTATGTCTGTGTGTGTCTGTGATGTCATAGGAAGTGTCAAGTGTTGTGGCGTCACTTTGTCATATGCGTTACATGTTGGATTGTTCTGGTGTCAACGTGTGTCAGCGGTAGTTTGTCTAGTCATGCATTGAAAATATATAGTGTTGTGCTTTGTCGAATGAAAATCAGTGTGCTCAAAGTTCTTGGCAAGGAGCCACTCTCAATGTTGTCGTCTCTGTCTCCCTCGCACCGAACCATCGACTTACATATTGATAATAGTAAAGTTTATTGTATACACATTGAATAAAAATAAGCTGTGAGTCATGTTTTTGTTTTGTCAAAAAAACATTATAAAATTAGAAAATGGCACTTGTCAAAAAAGTAGGCCTGTTTAGTCCAGAAAGTAAACAATTGTTGCAAACTACTTAAATTCCAGAAAAACAAATTATCATAATATTATATTACTGTGTAAAAGCCAAATTATGGCAAATTTTAACCATCATATCATTTGCCGCCACTTCAGGCCATGCACACATGCTGTTGCATTAAATATCACAGATATAAAATTTAAATAGAGTAACTGGAAGTTAAATGGCATATACAATATACATAAGATCAAGTATACAAGATAGTATATAGGAATAGGTTCAAGATAATTAATTCAAAAATCACCTAAAACGTAGTTAGTAATTAATTACTTGCACAATATGTGTAATTTACGTCACTGATGACTTGATTCTGACAAGAGCACGCTGGAGACGTTGTGTTATGTTGGACAGTTGGAGAGTGCATGGTTTACCCTGACACTCTGCAAAGCAACTCATGGTGGTTCGTAAAAGGAAAGACGAGGCGTGTATCCAAGGCTGGTACACCACGTCGTAACGAGGCTCACTTGCATATATAAAGGAAGGTCGTTTGTGCAGACTAACGGGTGCGTCTAGCTCAACAGTAAAGGAATGGACTAGGTTCATCTTACACGGCGCACTTTGGTTTTTCTGTGATGAACATTGTCGGTTTCCAACACTATCGGACATATTGATTCAGATCGATACTTACACTTTTGTCCGCTTGTGTGGATTACCATTTGAATCACAATCTTCGGATGATATCCTCTTTGACCGCGCTGTGCAAACTGATAAAAATAGCAACAACGTTAAGAAAAATAACCAAATATAAAAGCTCAAGAATGAATAAATGTGTGAAAATGTCACTTTGCTTAACGAGGGTAGCCCAATAAGCCATAACTTGCAACTATGTAACCTATAAACATATCACTTTCCAGCTATAATTTGTCGAGGTGACATCTCCTTCGCTGCACCTGAGTTCGAGTACCTGGAAAGTGATAACTTCTTTATTGGTTTTCCCAGCAGGTCAAGATGGGGTAGCTCCACAGTCGGATCCACTGCATGTGACCGGACTCATTACAGTAACTGACTTTTCCTGTTGAATTCCACAGAACGGTAACATCTACCAGCCAGTTAGGCGTTAAGGTCGGGTCTACCAATTACGTTGCAGCACGTCAGAAGTGGAGAACATTTGAAAAAATAAATTAGCCACTAACCAGAGCCCATCTTAGCAGCAGATGCTATTCTTTTCCTCTTTTTCTTTGAATATATTTTAGGTACACTGGCCAAGCGTTGTCTCACTCTTCTTTTGTATTTTGAGCCCTGAGACAGCAAAATATCATCGTCATTTGTCAACAACAGCACTTTGGGTCTATAATATCTTCATCCAAATTTAAACCATTCACCCTTAACGTTACCTTTTGGTAGTCATTTTTCGCACTCCTTTCTTTTGCTGCGTGGCGTGAAAGACAAATTTCAACTCAGAATCAAGCAAGGCAAGCCAATCCGCGTACATTGCGCGGCAAGACTGCAAGATTTGTTTGGCATTTTCAGGAATAAAACATCTGGGCTTACCTGCTCCACGCTTATCTGTCTCTGTGTCTACAGAATCAATCTCATGAGATCTAGCAAGCTGCCCTTTCCATGTGCAAGCTGTGTTTTTATCTAATAAGTCTTTCAGAGTTCCGATGCGGTCTAAGTCCAATTTGGGATCGTCTCCTTGCGAAGCAAACATGCTGAAGCCAAAAAGAAAATCGCATAGGCTAAGTTCTTCTTGTTGTGAGACTAATTCCGATAAAATATCAAACTAAAGGCACAGTAAGACCTTCAAGGTATTCACTGGATTGCCCTACATGAATACAATCTGTATCATTCTTATTTATTCGCTGTCACGTTGCACAAACAACAACGAAGGCGTCTCTCGTCAGCCATTTGTATTTTGAATCTCGCGGTGGACTCAATGAACCGTGACTGAATTCGATTCGACTTCAAACCAAACGCGAAAGTTTTCCTTTCCATTTCGGTGCTCCGTTTTCTGCCAGAAACAACGCCGCATATCCAATACGTATCCTATATTGAGTTAATCCTTCTCGAGCTGTCTATGCGTAATTTTCCACCGCTCAATTTAACCAAATCAACAGCAGATAAATAAGACCTACCGTCTATTTCACAGTAAACTATCCAAAGCTTTCTTTCTCCTTCTTGTTCTGTAAGCATATCAAAGTCAGTCTGCATCAAAACGGCCTTGCCACGTTCTGTTTTCTGTATGTTTTATCGCTACTTTGAATCACATGTTTTTTATGCCGCAGCTGCTGTCATAGCTGCTGTGTTATGATCAAGATATCTGTGCATGTGGCGGAAACAAAGATCCAAAAACTGCATAGATGTCCAACGCGTGGAAGCGGACAGCATAAAATGTTTGCGATTGTCAAAGTGTTCGGTTACCTGGGTTACCTAGCCATTATTCATAGCGCTTAAATAATAATTATTAATTTGAAGAAGAATTAGAAGGGGAAAATCGAGAAAGTTTTTATTACCGACGCAATAATTTGAAGAGTTATATATCGACATTCGAGGGAAAAGGTTCAATGTTGAGACTTTTCATTGTATTGGCTAATTGATTTAATTAAATTTACAGGTGTATCACAGAATAATGCTACCTGATAAATCAGAACTGGAACGCATCAAGTCATATTTTACCAGTAGATTTTCTTGTGTTGAAAATAATTTACTAGCCATTAAAACTGGTGGAAACACAGTTAATTTCAATGCTAAGCTGCATGACGACATTTTAAATTAGAGCCAGGGATTTCCAGTTTCGTTTTAATTTTATAAGCTTTTTAAAATGTTGAATTTAATTGTTTTTCAAGTGTTGCCAAATGACGCCAAGAAGTCGTTACCTTGGCAACCCAGTAGCCTCTTTCACGCCAGCAATTTTGACCTCGTGTGTATTTCTAGCATGGCGGACGAGCTTCGCTGTTGTGCTGCTAAGATTTCCACTAATTCGAAAGAATTTATAGCACAGAAGAAGAATGCTCTCTCGAAACATGACTTTAGCAAAAAAGGAAGCATTGATGCACCTATTGAGGGATTGATTAGTTTTATCAACAACCATTCAGCGTTTTTCACCACCAGTTCTTGCTCTGGCAGAATTTGCTTGTACACAGAAGTAAGTGGTTAGGCCTACTAATTTTGGTTCTTTGTGTTGCGATGTGGGTTTTGTTGAATATTCATGTTGTCTTTCAAACCAATCAACTCAACTATGTTTCCATGCCAGTGTGGCGGTGTTATCGCCAATCCGCATCTGCTAGTAAGACTGACGACTGACGTGACGTTTTCAGAGCTCAGAGCTGTACAATTACTGCCATTTGAGTAAGTAATTGCTATTACTCAGCTCAGATAATAATTGATTACCAATACAGTTACTGCACACACGAAGTAATTGATTACCGTTACAAATTACTGAGATTTAAAAGTAATTGTAATTACTAATTACTTTCTATAATCTATATGTAAAATCATCGAAGTGTTTCGCCGTCCGGATTCGGACGCCAATTTCCAAATAATCGCTATCCGGATCCTCATTTTCACGCAGCTTTTAACAGAAACGATGCCATTGTAAACTTGTAGAGCACGCCATTTCAGTTCTTGTGTTGTGAACTGTGCAAATGACGAAGAACGTTTTCGGTAGGCCTACTGCTCTGTTCTCCTATTGGAAAGTTTGTAGATTATTCTGAAGAAGTTCGAAGTGACTATTTGGCCGGCAGTCGGGAGCCATTATGGATGTAAAGCGCGTGCGCGTAAATGATTCAAA